>CAUYSK010109979.1:0-36479 GCA_963575035.1 Avahi laniger
TAGGATGAACAGATAAAGAAAGAAAACAGAAAGAAGCATTTCATCTCAGATTTTTTTAATTAATTAATTTATTTTTCTGAGACAGAGTCTTACTCTGTTGCCCGGGCTAGAGTGCCGTGGTGTCAGCCTAGCTCACAGCAACCTCAGACTCCTGGGCTCAAGTGATCCTCCTGCCTCAGCCTCCCGAGTAGCTGGGACTACAGGCATGCACCACCATGCCTGGCTAATTTTTTCTATATATTTTTAGTTGTCCAAAGTTTTAAGGCTCCCCAAAAAGTCACAAGATGCCTTAGCTAATTACTCTTTTATCTATAGAAGCAGGAGCACATAACTCATTACTAAGCACAACTATGTCTCAAGGTATGTATAGATAGTATCTGTGAACTCAGCAGCTGTGGCCCATTGGATTCAGGAACAAAGAGATTACGTTCTTCTTACTGGGAGGTTAGCTTCCCATTAACTGAGGACTTCTACTGAAAACGGGAGGGAAGGAGCTTAGCCTGGTGTTTTAAGAATTGGAGCCCGGTGTCCCTTCTACCACGCTGACATTTTGCAATCTTCCTCTGCAGCCCTGGGTGGCTTTCATGTAAAGCCAATGCACCGCTTTTTAAGCATGAGGCCCCTTAGGCTTTAAGGTGGGTGGCTGCTTTGCTGTACTGCCAGATTGCTGGAATGTCCCCCAACTAGGCAGTTAATTTCTGCCCTTATCTCCGGCTCCTGGTCAGACAGCATTCCTTTTCTCCTCTCTCCCAGAGCCTCAGGAATGGGGTCTTTAGGCCCTTACACCCCACTAGGCCCTGTGTCGTCGCACAGGCACACGCAGAAGGAAGATAATATGAAGACATGGAAAAAAGATGGCCATCTGGAAGCCAAAAAGCTTCGGAAGAAACCAACACTGCCCCCAACTAGATCTTGGATTTCCAGCCTCAGAACTGTGAGGAAATAAATTTCTGTTGTTCAAGCCACCCAGTCTGGGGTATTTTGTTATAAGACCCCTAGAAAACTAATACATACAACTATCTTTTTAGTGGTTCATGTACAGAAATGGAAATACAGTTTTTTCTTGTTTGTAAACCTAATGCTTTCACTCAATGTCGTTTTAGTGTCATTCTAAGTATTTCTCATTCACATTGACCTGTTTCAGAGTTGGGTCCTAAGGTGCCATTGTTCATTTAATTTCGTCATATATGTCTTCGTTCAGCATATATTGTCTGTGTCCCTATTTTGTGCCAGGCACTCGTCTACCTGTCAGGAATACAGCGGTGAGTAGCACAAAATCCCTCTCCTCACCTAGGTGCATTTGAGTGGTGTGATCGTCAGTGGATAGCAGTGGTTCATTTCTCATTTTTCTTAGGTAGATTTTCTACCTTAATGGATTCAAGATAATAGTTAACTATTTTATAATTGGTTCCCATTGTAACTTTAATGTATTTTTAAAGTTGAGACTTTTGGAAAGCCCCAAATATTTTTGAACTGCTACATTTTAATGACATTTAACAGTGCATAGTATATTGTATATAGCAGTAGAGCAAATGCGTGATAAATTGGTATAATTGCTCCTTAAATTTGTAGTGGTAGAAAGTCTGAGGTAGCACCACATACTCAATTTTCCAGAATGTTAGCTATAATAATTACCACTGTTTTCCTTTAACATGTTGAGTTGCTACTTCGTTTAGATATTAATTGCCATCCATAATTTTTGCCTTATATTTTTGTATTTATTTTATAAGACAGTAGAATGTAGAGTTGATTTTGGACATTTTTTTTGAAAATTATTTCAGATTATTTTGTTAGCCTGCCTTCCATACATAACCAGCACCACCAGCTAAATGTAGTCTGATAGCATATTATTGAAATAGATATTTGTTGATGAAATGGCAATTATTTAGGAAAGTGTCTTCTGAATTGCTAGCAAAACATGATAAATCTCCTAGATTGATAAAGCATCTGGGTCATTCTTATGGAAAAAAATGACCCCCTAAGTAATTGACATTACTTTAATATCTGTTAGTTTCAACATCTCTTTTTTTCTATGTAAAATTCTTATACTTTTCCTTTGTTTGTTTTAATTATTTTCGTTTTTCCTTGTTTGTTTGTTTTGGAGGGGAGTAGAAAAAATGTTTTATCTTTGATAAATCAATTTCCATCTGATGAACAGCACACTAAATTCCATTACTTTCTTTGATGCATTAATTTTTACTATACAGGTTCTGATGTGAATTTGAATATGATGCAGCTTGTACATTTGTAAAGAAAGATAATGCAGGCTAAATGTTCATTACTTACCAACTTTATTATAGTGCTAGGGATTTTTGAAGATAATACAGACACACACTAAAAATTCAACAGATGACCTTAAAGTGCACTAACATTTCAACTGACATTTTCCTACATGATTTATACTTTGCCCAGTGGTCAGACAGTGAATCAGTCAAACTGACTTATTCTGATTCATGAAAAGGTGAAAAGGTGTGTTCTCTATGACTCAACACCTTCCCTGGGGAGATTTTGGAAACAATTTTCAAAGACTTATTCTAACTTTTAGACTGACTCTCAACTTTTAGCCCTGAAAAGAAAGAAATCAAAACAACAAAATGATAAATAATATTTGGTTATTATATTTGTAAAACATGACTCCTTCAAGAATTGATGGTATTTTTAAAATTCATTACCTCTTTCTCCCCAACAAATATGTGCATGTTTTATTTATTGTGAGAACTAGTCCAAAGACATTTTTCCTTCCTATTTTGGATATGGGCTGGGGAATTATGCACATATTTGAGAATCAGGAGTTATTTAGAATTCCAGGAAGCGTACTTAAAAAAATGGGTCCAGAAAAGTTTGACATTAGAAAACAAAGCAATTTATTCCCATGAAAAGGGAGACAACACTGGGAAGATGACAACTCAAATAGATTTAACTGTAAAGAACACTTTTTATATTTTACTTTTACTAAAAGAACCGAATCCAGACTGCAACTATAAATAACAGGGTCATTTGCTTAGGTGAGAAAAGCTAGTTTGTTTTCTCTGACTAAGCACATACATCCAGCTGCTCTTGCCAAGTGCCAAAGCTCTGGAGAGTGTATGCAGAGAGAAGACAAAGGCTGCCCTTGCCCATACAAAACCCCAGAGTTAGAATTGCCACAGGTTTCAGGAGTAATGGAAAATGTGTTTGTTGTCTTAAAAGAGTATATAGGTTCAGTCATAGGAGTTCATTATTCAAGAGCATTTTAACTCCTCTCAAATTGATGGGAAAAACATTGTACATAGTGATTGTCAAAGACCAATGGGAAAGGAAAGAACTGAGCATCCTATTAACCTCTTCCTCTTTATATCAAAGCAAAATCAGTAGTGTAAAGAAAAGGTAAAGTTGAAAAAGTAAAATAAAGCTCTAATTCTATGAACAACACACCTAACAGAACTCCTAAACACATTTAAAAAAAAAACTCAAACCTTTTCTCCGCATCATCTGTGTAAGCCTAGGACTGAAAAGCAAAGCAATACACACACAGCATTTGCTTACTAGAATGTGTTATGGCAAGTCCATTGCCATTTAAAAAAGCAGCAATCTACTCCCTTTTTGAAATGAAACAGAGATCTAAAAGGAGGCTTACTCATACCAAGGGACTTCAATAAACAGATATGTGGATTGTGGTGTCTACAGAATATCAGTTTTTCAGATTTTAACTGACTATACCCACCTACCTGGGCAGCCAGTTTGGGTTTAACACATAGGGCAAATTCAGCCCATTCCTCTTATTTTTAGGGGACTTCAGTTTTATTACATGCATTTAATTTTTTTTTAGAGAGAAATATTAAGAGTGTTTCAAATGACAGTGAAATTTTATTGCAATCAATCATTTATCAGTATGTAGGGCCTATGACTTTGTGTCCTGGCAATAAAATTCAGTCGTGTGTTTATAATAGAAATGGAGGCTACAGCAATGGTCTATAAAAGAAGAAAAGTCAATGGCCTTTTTCACTCTGCCTCAAGTTCATAATCTGAAAGAGTAGAGCATATTTCTGGTTGTTGATACAAGTCTTTGCTAGACAATTACTTTAAGCTATAGGCAACTCAGGTGAAAGAAGGAATTGGGGCAAGAGATAGCAATTGAATCTCCAATAGTGAAACATTGTACAGGTAACTACAGAAACTTCTAAGAGATGTCATTGACCATAAAGTTGATACTTATCTAATGACCATTTCTCAGAAACAATAATTCTGGGTTTATTACATGTGAAACTACACTAAGTATTTGGTATGGGGGAAATATCACTTATTAAAAGATGACATGATTTTGAAAACCCAAATTATGTTAGGATGCCAAGTGCCTACATAACCTGTTGATGTTGCTATTTATTATTTAATTTTCATCTTCAGGTTTCCTATGGACCAAATGTGTAACCCCCCCACCCAAAATTCATATGTTAAAGCCCTACTCTCCAGTATGATGGTATTTAGAGATATGTTTTGGGAAGGTAATTAGGTTTAGAAGAGTTGATGAGGGTGGGGCCTTAATACACCTTAAAAGAAAGAGAGAGAAAGAGATCTTTCAGAGCATACAGAAAGAGGTCATGTGAGCACACAGCCAGATGGCATCTGCCTACAAGCTAAGAGAAGAGGCCTCAGAATGAAACCTACCTTGCCAGCATCTTGATCTTGGACTTACTAGCCTTAAAAACTTTAAGAAATAAATTTCTGTTACTTAAGCCAATCGATCTATTGCATTTTGTTATTTCAGCCCAAGCTAAGACATGGTTCAAAACAAACAAATCAGCAAAATACAAGTTTCACTAATTTCTTTTGAGTTTAGAAATAAGAAAGCTAAAAGCAGAAAATATTACCTTTAATAATAACTGAAGTAAGCTTCAGTCTTGGAAATCATGAAAGCCAGGATTTTTGAATTTTCAAACCTATTATCTATGGTAATTGACCTGGTGGATGTCATGAAGAACATAGGAAAGATCAGAAGTAGCCACAGAATAGAACATATGCCTGAGAAAGAAAAAGCAAGAACTAACAACAATATAAGTCAACAAAACCTAGATACTTTTTATACTAAAATCATATGCTCTATATATGTCACATGAAGTCTAAATTGCTAGAATATATCTTTAACTACCAATAATTTAGGGCTTGGTAATGCATTTTGAATTATCCATAAAATATAATTTTCTTTTTCTCTTCTTATGGCCTGTTATGGACTCCTAAGACAAACTTTCTGAGTTTGAATCCCAACTCTGTTATTTATTGGCTATATGATCCTGGGTGAGTCACATCATCTCTCTGTGCCTTAATTTTTGAAAAATAAGGATATAAGGCTTGCTCTGAGGATTAAATGCATTAACATATATAAAACACTTAGAATGGTGCCTGGCTTATAACAACTATATATATATGCATATGCATATACATATATACACACACACACAAAGACACATACATGTATGCTATATTTTTGTTACTATTACTAGTAACACATCCATTAATAGGTAGATAGTATAAGAAAAATGAGGAGATATTAAAATATAAGTTTCTATTTATTCATTTGACATTTATTGAGTCCCAGTATGTGCTAGACATGGTATTAAGTGCTGAGGATACAGAGATGACACAGTGTCTTCTAATTATGAGAAATTGTGAAACACTGTTACGAGTGCTACATAATAATGGCACCGAATCCAGGCTAGTGAATCAGCAAATGCTACTTAAGTGCAAATGCTCATTCAAGGAATTGTAAGTAGTTCGGTATGGCTAGATTATAGAGTGCAAGGGGAAAGTGTTGAGCTATGAGACTAAAAAAGTAAACAGGGACCTTGAATGCCATACTAAGGCAGTAGATTTCATCCCCAGAGCAATTAGGGAGATACTGAGGGATTTTAAATTAATGTCACGGCCAGATTTAATTTTAAGATTAAACTGAAAGAAGGGTGGAGAGTGGATTAAAGATAGAGTGTAGGGGTGGAAAGTTAAAGTCTGAAGTTGGAGATGCTACCGTTGCTATTATATAGGCAAGAAATGATAAGGGTCAGAATTCAGCACTGGGCATAGGGATAGAAAGGAAAAGACAGACTTGAGAGATGTTTAGGAGACATAATTCACAGGATTTGGAGATCAGCTTGGACTGGTGGGCAGGGTGAAAGAAAGTATTAGTGAAGGATGACATCAATAATTCTACCTCAGGGAAATGAGATAGAAAATGTAGGAAGAAGAGTAAATTCAGGAGCGGGAATTGTACATTCAATTTAGATCACATAAATTTAAGTCACCTGATAGGTATCACATAGTAGACAGTTTGATATATGAGTCTGGTTATCAGAAAAGAAATCTGAGCTGGAGATAAGGGCTTGAAAGCCCACAGCACATGGGCATAGCTAAAAATAAGAGAATGTGTGGGTTTAGCCAGGAAGAGAGCATGAATGCTTGGGAAGCAACAACACTTAATAGATACGCTGAAAAAGGGATCTGGAAGGAGACTGAGGAAGAATATACAGACAGGTAAAAAGAAACCCTCTGGTTTCATTTAACTTTGTTAAGACTCAAGGATATAAAAAATTGTATAAGAAGTAGAGGTGGCAAATGATGCCACGATGTCTACTAAGATTAATTCACTTCACAAGCAAAGTACAGACTACATGCCAGATTCTGCTGTAGGTGTAGACAGGACAGAAAGAATCCACTGAATTTAGCGACAATGTGGTCATAGATGACTGCCACTAGAGCAATTTAAACACTTTATGAAGGTAGCATCCAGATGGTACAAATGGCAATGAATTAAGGAGAGGACAGTACTGAGACAGTAGATTTAAAACATAATAGAGCAATTATGGTACTTTGATGGACTGAGCTAACCTGGAAGCCTTCCTACTACAAACACCTGAAACGACTAAATATAAATAAGATTTTTAAAAAACGTGTTTCAATATCTGTGCTCCTAAGAAACAAAAAGAAATCCATATGTGCCAAAGAAAACTGAACGGTAGATAAGGAAGCACACAAACCAATACTTTGGCAGCCATGTTGCACAGACTGGGATGGGCACAGAAGCAGTAGGGAGCAGAATCAGAAAGGGCCCATACTAGCTAAGGCTTTGGTTTTGCTTACAGTCCCCACGTATCCAGGAAGCATCAGTTGAAAGACGCCCCCAATGGATGCATGAGACCATGGACAGTACAGAACCCTATATATACCATTCCCAGATGACTTTTTCCTTCTTCACAATTTCACCGATAGATTTGTTCTCACCATAGATCTTAGCAACCTCAGAATATTTTTTTCCCCTTTCCTTATTAAGTCAAGAACTTCCACCTTTTCACTTAAAGGAAGCACTTTACAACTTCCCTTTGGCATGAGCGAATTGCCACCGTCACTACTCTTATGCTTTGGAGCCATTTTTAAGTAAAATAAGGGCTACCTGAACACAAGCACTGTGATATTGTGACGGTTCATCTGATCACCAAGATGGCTACTAAGGGACTAACAGTGCATACAACGGACAAAGCAATGATTCACATGCTGGGTGGGACAGAGAGGGACAGTATGAGATTTCAACACACTACTCAGAATGATGTACAATTCAAAACTTATGAATTGTTTATTTCTGGAATTTTCAGATTATGGTTGGCTGTGGATAACTGAAACCATAGAAACTGAAACTGCAGACAAGGGGGGACACTTCCAGATCCACTGGAAGCAAGCCCTTGTGCTCATTCAAGGTGAAGGAAACAGAACTGAAATGCTACTGGAAAGTTAAGACTGTCCTTGGGATAAACCCACCAGCCGAGGAAGATGAAAAAAGCTTGTCTGCCTCACACTCTGGCTGGGAAAAAAAGAAGTTGCCTGTGAGAGACAGAAATCTCAAACTTGAATCTTGATTAATTATGCAGTCCTAATTTATAATATTTGCATAATGCATGAAACCTCAAGCCAAGTAATTCATATAAAGTGGGTCAGGACAACACCGACCCTGGGTTATCTGGCAAGAACAAATATAAACTATCTTGGAGAAACAAATTAAGAATGTGGGCATCACAAGAATTTTACAGGGAGAAAAAAATATAACTAAACATAAACTCATATTAAAATATTTTTAAAATGAGAAAACAATCCACTATGAGTTAAAGTCAGCAATTTAAACAAAAAGAGGACCTGAACATAAAAGAATGTATTATGATAGAATAATCTTAAATAAAAGTAGGGATGAAATCTGACAGTACTAAATGAGTCTACATAACATGAGTACAGAGTTAGAAATACTACAAATCATCGAAAAAGAAGAGGATGCTAAGAGGAAATAACAAACAGGTTGGGAGGAAAAACAGGAACCTTTAGAAATAAGAAATAAAGTCGCTAAAATTAAAAGTTAATGGATACATTAAATAGCAGACAAGACACAGCTGAAGAGAAAATTAATGAACTCGAATATAGATTCTAAAAAATTATCTACAATGCAAAGAATAGAGAAAAAGAAATTAAAATACAAAAGAAAAAAGAACTTGAAAAATAGAATGAGTAGGATGAATACATGTCTAAAATAAATTTTATAAGTAGAGAAAAGAGAAAATAAGAGAAGAAATGAGTGCCATCCTTACAGCTAGGTCAAAGGAACTCCTGTCCTGGACATTGTACTTTAGAGTACTTCACATATCACAGACACACACACACACACACACACATTTTATTTTGAAAATACATGAATGCCTCTGTGGCTTAGGTTCTGCTGCTTGGCAATAGCACAGTGCAAAGAGTAACTCTAATCATCTGCTCTAATGAAAAACAAAAACAAAACAAAACACATTACTCAATTCCGAGAAGAATGTTTCTTCATGTCTCTCCCTCAAAGCAAACGGCAACTATATCTGAACACAGAGAAAGTCTGTGGGTTGTACTACTGCCAAAAGATGGGCACTGCTTCAGAATGTGGGAAGGATTTGAGCAGTGAAATTACTTCTATAAGAAAAGAGACAAATGGATTAATTTGTCAAATCCTTCGTCTCAGCTTGGTTGCAATAGATCCTGGACAACAAAGTATCAGTTTACATTTGCAAAGACCTTCATTTTCTTGCTTTTCTTCATGTTCCAATTCATGTTACCAAAAGCACTCACAAGTTGGTGTGATATTCCCAACAGTTACACATAGATATATTTTTAAACATTAAACAATGTATGTTATTGTTAAAATTTTATATATATAAAAATGTATGAGGCAGCCGGGCGCGGTGGCTCACGCCTGTAATCCTAGCACTCTGGGAGGCCGAGGTGGGCGGATCGTTCTGAGCTCAGGAGTTCGAGACCAGCCTGAGCAAGAGCGAGACCCCGTCTCCACTAAAAATAGAAAGAAATTAGCCAGACAACTAAAAATGTATACAGAAAAAATTAGCCAGGCACGGTGGCGCATGCCTGTAGTCCCAGCTACTAGGGAGGCTGAGGCAGGAGGATGGCTTGAGCCCAGGAGTTTGAGGTCACTGTGAGCTAGGCTGATGCCACGGCACTCTAGCCCAGGCAACAGAGTAAGACTCTGTCTCAAGAAAAAAAAAATTAAAAAAAAAAAAAAAGTGTAAGTGTACTATCAGACAAACACAAATTGTGAGATTCTACAAAATACAAAACATCCTGCATTCTATCAAACGGCAGGCCTACTCTTTAAAAAAAAATGGTCAGCATCACAAAAGACAAAGTGGTAATTTTTCTGAGTTTGAATTTGATAATTTTACTGTAATTATGGAAGGGAATGTCCTTGTTGCTGGAATATTTAGCTGTAAAGGGACATGATGTCCACAATTTACTCTGAAATGATTCAGCAGAAATTACATATATACATATATTACAAGCTCAATTTGCGTACCTCTAAAATTCATATGTTGATGTCCTAACCCACAGTACCTCAAAATGAGACCTTATTTGGAGTTACAGTCTTTACAGAGATGATCAAGTTAAAAAGAGGTCATTAGGGTGGGCCCTAATCCAATATGACTAGTGTCCTTATAAGAGGAAATTTAGACACAAAGATACACATACACATATAGAGAGTGAAGAAGACAGAGTGAAAAGACATAGGGAAAAGATGGCCATCTATAAGCTAAGGAGAGAGGGGTGGAACAGATCCTTTTATCGTGGCCATGAGAAGGAACCAACCCTACTAACATCTTGATTTTGGACTTCCAGCCTCCAGACTTACGAAACAAATTTTTATTGTTTAAGCCAATCAGTCTGTGATACTTTGTTATAGCAGCCCTAGAAATCCACTATAGATTTTGGTACCAGGAAATAGAGTGCTGTTAATAACAAATGCCTAAAAATATGAAAGTGACTTTGGAACTGGGTAATTTACAGACCCTGGAGGAGTTTCGAGGTGAATGATAGAAACAGCCTGGATTGCCTTTTTTCTTTTATTTGAGACACAGTCTCCCTCTGTCACCCAGCCTAGAGTGCGGTGGCGTCAGCCTAGCTCACTACAACAACCTCAAACTCCTGGGTTCAAGCGATGCTCCTGCCTCAGTCTCCCCAGTAGCTTGGACTACAGGCATGTGCCACTGTGCCCTGGCTAAATTTCACTACTTCTTTTAGTTACACAGCTAATTTTTTTATTTTCTGTCAAGATGGGGTCTCGCTATGTTGCTCAGGCTGGTCTCCAAACCCTGGCCTCAAGCAATCCTCCTACCTTGGCTTCCCAAAATGCTAGGATTACAGACATGAGACATCACACCCAGCCAGTTTTAACATTTTTAAAGGATTGAAAAAAAAAAAAAAAAGAAAGAAAAGAAAAAATATGTGACAGAGACTGTATGTGTACTGAAAAGCCTTTTATTTGGTCCATTACAGAAGAAGTTTGCCAACTCCAGCTTTAGACGATCAGAGTCAATAGAAAAGCAGTTATATGAATATCTTAATTTTAACAACATTCCTTGTGATTTCGTTAATGTATTAGTGATGTATTGCTCTAAAGCACACTACCACAATTTAAGGGCTAAAAATAAAACACATTTATTATCTCAGATTCCGTGGGTCAAGAGGCTAGGCATGGCTTAACTGGGTCCTCTGCTCAGGGTCTCGCAAGGCCACAACCAAGGTAACAGCCAGGAATGCAGTCCCAATGAAAGGCTTGACTGGGGAAGGATCCACTTCCAAACTCATTCAGATGGTTGACTGAATTCATTTCCTCGTGGCCATATGACTGAAGGCTCCAGCCTTTTACTAGCTATCAATTGAAGATTGACCTCACATCCTAGAGACCATCAAGAGTTCACTGTTATGTGACCCTCTCTCAGGGCTTTTCACAACATGGCAATTTATGCTTTCAGTGCCAGCAGGAGACTGTCTTTCTCCAGTCTGTTAAGATGGGGTCTTACATAATGTAATGTAGTGATGGGAGCGACATCCCAATAGCTTTGATAGAGCAAGTCAGAGGTTCCACCTGGCCTCAAGGAACGAGAGAATTATATAGGATGTAATACCAAGAGGTGAAGATCTTGGGGGCTGTTTTGGAATCCTGCCTACCACATAAAGCAAGCAATATAAACTTTATGGAAAAAATAGATAATAATGTATGCACTATGTACCCTACTTATATTTTTACACATTTCAATATTGCTGGCCCATCAATAGAATAGCCATACACATACAAAGTAATTAAATTTGTCTTTGACATTTTGTAAACTTTTAGTCAGATAAAATGTATAGCTTTATACATTTAATGTTTTTATCTTCTTTATATATATATATATTTTTTAACACAGAGTCTCACTCTGCTGCCCAGGCTAGAGTGCCATGGTGTCAACCTAACTCACAGCAACCTCAAACTCCTGGGCTCAAGTGATCCTCCTGCCTTAGCCTCCCGAGTAGCTGGGACTACAGGCATGCGCCACCATGACTGGCTAATTTTTTTCTATATATATTGTTAGTTGTCCAGCTAATTTCATTCTACTTTTTTAGTAGAAATAGTGTCCCGCTCTTGCTCAGGCTGGTCACGAACTCCTCAGCTGCAATGATCCGCCCGCCTCAGCCTCCAAGAGTGCTAGGATTACAGGCGTTAGCCACTGGGCCCGGCCTAATTTTTTTCTTTATAAAGATACATTTTTCAAGATATTTGATAGAAACTATTTTATTGAAAAGTGAGTCTGATTTATAACTTTTAAAAATTTAGACAAATGATTTAGGGACTTAATTTGTACTTTTAGCCGACACATCACAACTGTAGGAATGGGTCTTGAGGCAATATTTGAAGAGATAATAGTTGAGATTTATTTCACAAAAAATGACAAAAGACATGAAACCTTAGATTTTAGAAGTACAATAAGTTTTCGCAGGACAAGTAAAAATGAACATGCACATATTAAAACTTCAGAAGACTAATGTCAAATGGAAATCTTAAAAGAAACCACAGAAAAAATAGTGATTATCTATAAAGGACTTCTTAATAGCCATAATGGAAGCCAACAGTCAATGCAATAATATCTTCAAAGTGAGGCAGGACCATGACTGGTAACCTTGAGCTTTCTACCTTGCCAATTATTCAAGAGAAAAAGTGAATTGAAACATTTTTTAGAAAACGACTATGAAAATATACCTTATACAGATACATACTGGAAGAAATAGGAAATGATGTTTCAGTATGAAGAAAAGTGTACCCAAAAGTAATTTTAAATAGGATGCAATAAGCAACAGTGAGCTCAGAAAGTGGTGAATATATTTGTAAGCACACACCGAAATAAAAAATAATAACAATAATAATTGTAAATCACTTAGGGGGTTAAAAACAAACAGGACCTAAATATTATATAACAAAAGCATTGTAAATGAGGGAACTTGCGTTAATGTGTCTTAAGTTCCTTTTTATTGTTTGGAAGAGGAGTGGAGCTGTTGATTAGCTTTGGATTGTCTTATATCAGCGTACATTTTAAAAACATGAAGACAATTACTCAGCCATAAAAAGGAAGGAAGTATTAATACATACAACTTGGATGAATTTGTAAGGAATTACACTGACTGAAAAAGCTAATCCCAAAAGGTTACATACCATATGATTCATTTATATGACATTCTTAAAATGATAACATTATAGAAATGTAAGCCTAGTGGTTGCCAGGGATCACGAAGGGAAAATAGATGGGAGGGAGGTAGGTATGGCTATAAAAGGACAACGAAATGGTCATTGTGGTTATAGAACTGTTCTGTATTTTAACTATGTCAATGACAATATCCTGGTTATGATATAGTACTATAGTTTCCCAAGATGGTAGCATTGGGGAAAACCAGTAAGGAGTACATGTGGTTTCTCTGTGTTATTTCTTACACCTGTCTGTGAATTTACAATTGTCTCAGCATAAAACTTTAATTAAAATTAGTTTGTGCAATAAACTTTAAAAAGTATAGAGACAACCACTAAAAAAAAAAAAAAAAAAAAAAAAAGACATTATCTTCCAAACTGGAAGAGAAAAAAAAGAAGCAATAAAGAAAAATGAATCAATAGAGTATTGGGGGGGAAAGAAGAAAAAAGGAAAGCAGAGTCACAAAACACTGTGGTAGAAACTGAACCCAAGTATTTTAGTAAGCATCAAAATTATAAGTTTTCATATTTCTATGTTAAAAGTTAAAGACTCTGAGAGTAATTTGAAACAACAAACTCCAGCTATAGGCTATTTTTAAAAGCCACTCCCAAAACAAAAGAACAAAAAAAGAAAGTGTATAAAGAGATGCAAAAAGAAATCATGGCAAATATTAATGAAAAATTAAAAAAAAAATCTGATAATGCTGTATCTTAATCAAAGAAAATATACAAAGTGACTCTAATCAATAAGAAGTTAGGGTATACTTTCAAATGACTAAAAGAGTGGAATTGGAATGTTCCTAACACAAAGCAATGATAAATGCCTGAGGTGATGGACACCCCAATTATCCTGATTTGACTAATAAACATTGTATGTCTGTATCAAAATATCACATATGGACACTATAAATATATACAAATATTATATACCTATAAATTTAAAATGTAAAAATGTAAAAAAGAATTATTAGAGATTAAAGGAAATTAAATAATAAAATGAAGAAATATAGCAGGATGATAAAATAACGCTCAATCTGTAAGAACCTAACCATATAGATTCAAAACATATGAAGTAATAATTGAAATAATTGTAAGGACAAAGTAAACATATCTACTACAATAAAAATGTGAGATTTGGGGCTGGGCAGAGTGGCTCATGCTTATATTTCTAGCAATTTGGGAGGCTGAGACTGGAGAATTGCTTTAGGCCAGGAGTTCAAGACCAGCGTGAGCAATATTATGAGACCCCATCTCTATAAAAAATAGAAAAATTAGCTGGGTATGGTGGCTCACACCTGTATGCCCAGCTACTAGGGAGGCTGAGGCAGGAGGATCAAATGAGCCAAGGAGTTTGAGGTCACAGTGGGCTTTGATTACACCATTGCACTCTACCCACAGCAAAAGAGCAAGACACCATCTTAAAAAAATGAATAAAAAAATCAAAACAAGAAAAAACATGAGATTTTAAAACAACTCTTTCAGTAAGAACACTCTTCAGTAAGAAGATTTGAAGATCAAAATTACCAAGCTTAGTCAAACGGATATAAATAGAACTTTGCATTGAACGTTAACAGTATACACATTTTATTTCAAGCATATAAGATAATACTATAAAAACAGACCGACAATGAGGCCGCAAACACGGTCTCAACATATAACAAAGTAACAATGGTATAGTGATTTCTAGCCAAATCGTGATGAAACTAGAAAACAGTAACAACCAAAACAACAAACAAAACAAAATTTAAAATAAAATTATAAATAATTCGTGGGTGAAAGGAGATATCATATGAAAATTAGAAAATATTTTCAGTGAATAACAGTGAAAATATTATAAAACAAAATCTGTAGGATGAAGCTAAAGCAGCATCTACAGGAAAATACGTGGTTTAAAATGTACACATTAAAAACATTGAAAAAGATAGAAACGAAAACAGACTAAGCTCGAAGAAGTTAGAGGGAAATAATAATGACTTGAGCTAAAATTAATGTAATGGAAATAATGAAATACCAAAAAAAAAAATAAAAAAAGCCAAAACTTGGTTCATTGAAAAGACTACCAAAATATTTATAAAACTATAGTGAGATTGGTTAAGAAAAAAAAAGTAAAAAATAACAAAAGCAACCATGTGAAAATACAGAATTTTATGAACAATTAATCAATACACTTTAAATATTAAATGAAATAGAAAAATCCCTGACATTATTGAGTAAAAATTTGATTCCAGAAGAAATAGAAAATTAGAAAAGACCATTAAAGAAACTGAATGTGTTTTTTAATATCTACTTTCTCACATATGAACACAATAATAATCACAAACAAAAATAACAGCACAATTTTAAATTTCTTCCCCAAACATCAAACATCACTATAGTACACAAACACTTCCAGGGTTTGAAAATGAATGCAATTTCTCCAACTCAGATGTTAGAGCTATTGTAATCAAAATTGTACAAAAAATGAAAATTACAGGCAATCCCATGTATAAACATAGGTGCAAAACTCCAAATCAAATTGCAGCAAAAAAGCTGGGCTTAGTGGCATGCACATACTGTCCCAGCTATTAGTTAGGCTGAGGCGCGAGGATCCCTTGAATCCAGGAGTTCGAGATCAGACTGGGCAACACGGTGAGACCTTATCTTTTCAATAAAAATAATTGCTCCAGCAGAATTAAGTAACAAATAGTAAAGATATGCAATTGTGGGCCGGGCGCGGTGGCTCACGCCTGTAAACCTAGCACTGTGGGAGGCCGAGGTGGGTGGATCGTTCTGAGCTCAGGAGTTCCAGACCAGCCTGAGCAAGAGCGAGACTCTGTCTCTACCAAAAATAGAAAGAAATTAATTGGACAGCTAAAAATATATATAGAAAAAATTAGCCGGGCATGGTGGCACATGCCTGTAGTCCCAGCTACTCGGGAGGCTGAGACAGTAAGATTGCTTGAGCCCAGGAGTTTGAGGTTGCTGTGAGCTAGGCTGATGCCACGGCCGTCGCCCCAGGCAAGAGAGTGAGACTCTGTCTCAAAAAAAAAAAAAAGATATGCAATTGAAAAAATTAAAATGACGAATTAGATTTTAAACCTAGTTTGTCTAGCATTTTATTATTTTTATTTTAAACACCTGTCTCTCCCGAAAACCTACATCTTTTTCCTCATCATATGTAACTACAAGGATTGTTCTTTCACACAGCAAATACAGTGACAGTGATATTTTTGCCCAGACAAAAGAACAGTTACAAATTAGAAATTACTTAGAAATATCCCATTCGATTGATTAGCTTCATGGGAAAGACCTTTCTAGAAGAAGTTCGTGTTCCTTTAATAAATTAACCCATAGACTGTCAATATTTATTATAGTACAGGAAGAAACTGCATTTTAGAATCAGTTAAATGTTTTCTCCAACAAAAGACCTTTCTCCATCTAGGCCTCAAATGGCTTTTTGCATTTACAAATGTCCAAATAAAAAACAGTCTCAGAAAATTGTTAGTGAGTTTATGAATATAAATTCCTATTATGTAATATAGGATACATAACTTGTGGTTATATTACAGGAAGGTGACAACATTCTCCTAATTTTATACTCAAATGGAAACTATAGCAACTGTGCATGTTACAGATAGAGACTTCCGCTTCATGCCACAATCTGAATCTCATATCTTTTTTCTATCCATTGTATTGGATTTCCGTTTTGAAGAGAAAAAATGTTTTTTCTCTTTGTGAAAGAAAATATACTTGATCATTTTCAAAATATTTGGAATGATGCTTCACATTTTCAAGAATGATGCCTACCCATTACAAATCTAGAGGTTCCAGATGTGGTTGATGCAGTATAGAGCTACACATTAAGTTGGAATGTCCTAGTTAACTTGAGAGAAACAGATCTTCTTGCAGTCTTCATTTGTCATATGAAAATAACATTTTTAGAAGTGTTATTTAACAGAGGATGATTAGCTTATTAACATTACCTTGGTCAGCCAATATATATTTAGTGAGCACCTACTTTCTTACAGATATCATCTTGGTTCATCTGGGTTCCTAAAAGGAAATATCTCAAACTGGGTAATCAATAAACAGAAACTTATTGCTCACTGTTCTAGAGGTTGGGAAGTCCAAGATCAAGATACTGGCAGATTTGGTGTTCAATGAGGGCTTGCTCTCTGTTCCACAGATGGCACCTTGTTGCTGCATCCTCATAAGGTGGAAGGAGCAAAGCAGCTTCCTTCAACTTCTTTTATAAAGGCACTAATCCCATTCATGAGAGTTCCACTCTCATGACTTAATTACCTCCCAAAGGCCTCCCATCTTAATGCTATTACATTCGGGGTTAAGTTTCAACATGTAAATTTGGGGGAAGACACCAACATTTGGACCACTACAGATATGATTTCAGGTTTTGGGAACACAGCACTTAATAAATCAGACCTAACCTGTGCTCTCATGGACTCCATGGACTGGAAACAGCCCTTGTTTCCAAACTGCCGAGATCTGCCCAGCCACCCAAGGAAGCCAACCATGAGATTTCTTTTTTTGCCTCAATCCCAGGGACCAGCTTCTGTCTGCTTGGTTTTATGAACCATACCAAAATTAATATACCCAAGTAAGATTCCACAGTCCTTTCACTTTGTCTTGGCAGAAATATCACTGTCACTGTATCTGTCACAATGACCTCTGACCATTCACGAAAAACACTGAACCTAAGGTAAGAATTACTTATACTCTATCTGAAAACTTTATCAGTTATTCATCCCCAATTTCTTTCCATGTCTGAACTTATTTAAAAGGAAGAAGAAAGTTTGAGATGCCTAAAGGAAACATATTCCTTAAAACTGGCAAGAATGCAAGTGTGTCAATAAGGAGTGGATGATTAAAACATTAAGAAATTCTAAACTTGAGGCCTCAAGACCAAATAAAGTATAGCACACGTATTAAATGAATGAGCACCCAAAAATTACATTATTACTTTTAATGAATAGTTTTGAAGGTTTCAAGATTGGATTCTGGGAACAATCTAGATAAGATTTATTAGCATTTATTGAACCATCAGAATAATAGTTCGATAAATTTATTGAACTATCAGAATAATTTCAGAATGTGGGAACACCAGAAGTCATTCCTACTTAATTTGTTTTATTTGGGGAGGGGGCTGTACTTTGGGAACACAAAAGCATGCAGAATGAAGAATTCATGGCATTTTTAAAAAAATGTTGTAGACCTATACAAAATAATACTTTATCTTCACTTGTAATGATAAAGATCAGAATTAATTTTGTGGATAATTATAAAACACAAGCTAGCTCTTGAAAATTGTCTTCTACTCCATTCTGTTCACAGACTACACCACCTGAACTATAAAGGAAGACCACAAAATCAAAGTAGTCTGTTTTAATATCATTCCGTTTTCATTTGCCACTGACTCTAGGCACATGTTTATCTGTAAAATTTATTCCTCCTGTATTTATTTGGATGCTATGCCACCGATTTGTTCAGAATGTTAATGTCACAAGCTGTAAATACTGTTAACAATTGAAGGAGTTCATCTTAGTGTAAACTATGAATTTTTACTCTGGTTGGAAAGAGTCTCAAATAATTCCCACATATAAAAATGGCATGTAGAAATCGCCTACATTCTTATGAGAAAATTTATATTAAAAATCACAGCAATAAATTAGACTATTTCTAAGACGGTTTAATGAAGAAGATATTGAGGTATATCTGGGGTAGTATAAGCTCGATTAAAAATAATTTGCCGCTGAGATAATAGCTATTTGCAATAATCTGTTAGGTAAGAGTCTAGGATTGTAGTGTTCCACACTTTGGAGCACACGTACAGTAGTTCTTTTTCCCAATACCTTGCGATTAGGGCCCTATGTTTCAGTTTCCAGACTCAGGTTTTATATTTTGTGAGCCAGCAGGTGACCACAGTAGACTGAAATAGGTGTGTATCCCTCTTCAGGGCATTCAACTTTTGCTGCTTCCTATTCAACTGTGGCCTCATATGCCAATGCTGGGGGTTGGCTAAGTAGATTTTCAAATAACTTGTGTATAACCCTGTAAGAACCAATGCTTTTGCTTAAACTATTTTTCCTCAAATGGATACACTTCCAAAATACATTATACTCTATCAGATGATATGAAATATAATTTAATCCCTTCTTAATTACTCTGCATTATCATCATCAAATATATCACTATAGATATATATTCAACTGTTAAATAAAATTATGTAAGTACTGAAGCCAGGAACTCGCTCTCTTGAAAAATTGCTATTATTGGACTGAGTTTGGGTCATTTGCTTCTTTCTCATAAAAGTACAAAAGAGGCGTGCAGCAGTCTGATCTCCTGTAGGATGCGTGGCATGGTGGCCTTTCTGCAAAATTAATTGTTGGATCAAGATCAAAAGAGGTCTTCTCTTAAGTCATAGTTTTATCTTCCAGAAATCTTTACTATTGCTACAAGCTTTTTTTGAATTGTCAGCAACATTCTGAATATCATCTGCTATTTCTTAGACCTATCACAATGTACCATAGTTTGGAATTTCATCAAAACTAGAACTCTTCAGACTGGAAAAAAAAAAGTCCTATAGCTGATATGCTCATAAAGGCACACAGTGATGTACCTAAGGACTATTGAGATGTAGATGGCTATCCACAACCCACACACACACGCCTACGCCTCCCAAAGAGTGTGCTATGGTGCCATTTGTGTTTACAGGTCTCTGGAGAAATATTAAAAATGAAATGGCTGTCAGACTGACATGACTATAGAGCATGTGACAACGACATCAATTATCTTATTGCTACTGATCTTTGGTATCAGAGTCTGCTGCTCAGTCCCTGCCATTTGTTTTCCTTTTTTGGATTGTTCTCTGTCCTTTCCACATAACTTCTATCTTTTTCAGAATTTGTACCAGAGAAGGTTGACTTCTATCAACCCATGACATTTAGTCTCTGTTAATGAACCAGCCAATCACAGCATGAGGGTGTGACCAGCTATGGGCTCTTTACCATATTCCTTCTTGCTTGTTGCACCAAAGCTATTTCTTTTTGGCAAGAAGCATTTTCTTTTACCACCTATTTGGGATACTTGAGATTTCTGGATGTCTGTGAAGCATTCCTCTATTTTCAAATGTATTCCCTTCTTGATATTGCTTATTCATTTAAAAATACTCAAGTGTCTGCCATGTGGCATTGGAGATACAATTGAGAGCAAGTTAGCCATGATGCCTGCTTTCATAAAGCTTCTAGTCTTATGCAAAATACAGAAAAACAAGTATCAGCATTAAATCATAATACTATCTATGGCTCTCTTCCTCTCTAACGATAACAATAAAATATAAAACCTAGAGAAGTGAAAAGAAGTTGCCACATCTTTCAAGAAGCACCTCAGAATTAATTCCTGCATTAATTTATAGGAGATCTTTGTTTAGTTTTGTTTCCATTGTAGCAGAAATGCTAAACGACACCATTTTGTGACATTTCTCCCCCGTTTATTAACACTTTAAAAGACACAATTTCCATTAAATCTTCCACAACTAATAAACATACTATTTACAGACATTTGGGCTTCTATTTCACTTAAAAACCATAAATCTGATAGCTATAAATCCCAATACAGCATGACATAAGAACTTCTAGGTCTCATTTGCAGATTGCTTCCTACAAAAATCACTGTTTTATGTTTCAGATTAAATCTTTTGAATTTGACTAATATCACAACTGAAGAAAAATGACTACATTTATAAGTGCCCCTATTTAAAAGCAAACAGGAAAAGAAAAAGAAAATGAACAGTCCAGAATCTGCATTTAGTGTAACTTTATGCATTATTAGAGAAAAACGAATATGTGCATACATAAACTCTTGCTTTTAGCATATGTATTTTTTGTTACCCCACATGTATCATAGACACTTGTCATAGAAATGTTTATTTACAAAAATAATTTCAATAAGTTTTCATTTTAAGGTTAAAGGGCAGCTAATAGGTTTTTAAATAATATCTGGAATACCTTATAATTATGTTCTTGAATGCATGAGAAGCTTGCTGAATTTAAAAGAAGAAAAAGATTTATAGTACATCTCTGCAAAAAAGTCTATCAATAAAATTGATGCATCTTATGGGCAGTATTAACACCACATATCCCTTAATTCTAGGGTTTCTTCGTCAATTCAAAAGGTAAACAGAAACACTAACAGCTTATTAGATTGATTATTAATTATAAGCCTTTTGAGTAGTAATTGGGCCAAATAAGTATTTATTGAAAACCTATGGTATACCTAGGACAGACTATTCCTAGAACATGTGAATGATCAAGGATGAGATGTTTGGTATATGATGCATTCATAAATGCAGTGACCTTAGGCGGGAAATTAAAATTTGCCTGAAGTGTAAGGGTATCTTCTGGACACTGTTCTAAAACTTCAGCTAGGATTCACAAACTACTCCATTCAATCTGGCCTAATCAATTGTGATTACCATAGTTTTAAGAGTGGTGTAGTTGATGGAAAAAGCATTGGACTTGGATTCAGGAGACCTATGTTTCAGTTGCAATTTTCTATACTTTAATCTTGGGCAAGGCACTTCATCTCTCTGAGCTTCAGTTTCTTATTCTTTAGAATAGAGAAAATATAGCTTGTACTGCAAACCTCACAGATTGGCTGCGAGAATCACATAAAAGAATGTGCTTTGTGATCCAAAGTTATGCCCATGAATGTAACATTCATTATTCATACATGTATTTATTAATAAATACATTGCAGTTGCTTTGCATTGTTTACTTGGGGTGAAAGAAATGTGAGATTCTCCTGTACTATGACACAGCCTATCCATTTCTTTTGCAAATTTGATAAAGCTCCACATATTCTAGAATCTGGGGTATACACTGATATGTACTATGTACTTCAAGGAAAATACCGAGAAATATGTCTTCACGTTTGAATCATAGTTTCAAGTTTTCATTTCCTTCTAACACACAGAGACTGGTGTGTCAGTGTGCCAAACACGTGCAGATATTAAATAATTTAAACACATATGATGGTTAATTTTAGGTGTCAACTTGACTAAAGAATACCTAGAAAACTTGTAAAGTATTGCTTCTGGGTGTGTCTGTGAGAGTGTTTCCAGAGAACATTGGCCTGGAGTTAGTTCAGTGGACTGACTGGCCCTCAGTAAGAGTGGGTACCTTCCAATTCAAAGGGGCCTCAGAACAAAAAGGCATAAAGAGGTGATTTCCTCCCTCTTTCTGCTGGAGCTCGGACACTCTTCTTCTACCCTACATCAGAACTCTAGGCTTTTCAGCCTTTGTACTCTAGGATTTACACCAGCCTCCACCCCGGTTTCTCAGGCCTCCAGCCTCGGGCTGAGAATGACACCACCAGCTTCCCTGGTTCTGTAAGTTCTGAAAGTTCAAGGCTTTCAGATTTGAACTGAGCTATGCTCCTGGCATCCCAGGGCCTCCAGCTTGCTCATGGCCTGTCACGGGACTTCTCGGCATCCATAATCGCGCGAGCCAATTCCCCTGATAAATCCCCGCTCATCTATCTATCTATCTATCTATCTATCTATCTAACCTGATTGGTTCTGTCTCTCTGGAGAACCCTGACAAATACAACACACAAAGAGAATGTATCATATTCCTCCATAAGTAGCCAAAATACTGCACTTTAAAAAGTTAGGCCAAAAAAAAAAAAAAAAAAGTTAGGCCTAGTGGTATTCTTTGCCCACAAGGATATACATTGCTATTTAATTGCTAGCAAATTGTCAACTTCTGTCTCTTTTCATTTTTCATCTTGAAAAATTATGTGCATAATTTATATTCTATGTTTAGTGGAAGTTATAATACTAAGCACAAAATGTTTTGATGCAAAAGTATAATTTACCCCTCTTCAAGTCAGAGAAATAAATATCCTTTGACATCTGTGGTCTTCCTTTCATTTCCTCTGTCCCTTTTCCTGGTTCTGTCTGTCTGCCTCTTATTGAAGTTTCTCTTTTTTGTATTCATCCGCTCCCTCCACCTCCCAACTACCCCATGACGTTTTCAGATTCATATTTTATTGTATTTGCAAGACTTTCTTCCCCCTTCAATGCTTTCTACAGTAAACTCTTCTTTTTGAAATAAGATCTTAATTAAAATGAGATTACCTTCTGGGCACTGGGGGTTTGCTTTGTTCTACTTGGTTTTGTTTTGTGGCCTTTACAGTGAGTCGAGAACATTTAAATCAGGAAAATGAAATTAAATAACTTCCCTATCACCATTATCTATAGTTTAATGTTTTCTCATTCAAACATTTCCAGTTTCTTTTTTTGGCCAGAGAAAGGAAGAGGAGAGGAAAGGAAAGAGGAAGTAAGACCAAGAAAGTGTGGGGCCAAGGAATGGAAAAGAATACTGCAATGGAATGCTGACCACTCTTCACCACCATTTTGGCCAAAGAAGTGCAAAGACCCCCGACTCCAGAAACACCCAGAATCATTCATCTGAGGATTTTCTATTATATTTCCAATATGATTTTCATAGTTCCAAAAAGAATAAGGTGAAATACTTCCCCACGACCCCAATGCTATATTGATAGTAGTTACAATATTATATGCCTTCAGACTTTCCACAGCTCTTCATTTAAATGCTGCCATGGATCTCAGGATCTGACTCTCTAGCAGATGACGGTAGAGTCTCAAATTTTTCTGAATACATTTTTGCTATTTATTTCACTAACCAAGTGTGATCCTTCACAATAGGAAAATTGTTTAAATGTTATTTTGAAAAATGATGCACAGTTCATTTGCAGAGCTTGTATCCTCAAGAATATCTTTTCACAATATATATTTGGAGGAGTCTGAATAAACATTTGAAAGACTTTGGGGTTAAATATTTAAAAACCATGAAAGGAGTAAGCAGATTTAAGAGAGTCAAAAACTGAACAGCCATCTTTTTTTTTTTTTTCCTTTAGAAAAACAAAGAGAAGACATCTCATTAATAGCTCTCCTAAGTAACCAAAGGCTTTAGCATTTGAGTTCTCAAAGAACAGTATCATACATCTTTGCTAAAGTGGATTCTGGTTCAATCTGTCTCACTAGCATTTTTCCTTTCTCTCTTTCTTTGAAAAACACACACACACATTCCTCTTAAAGATATGCTTTATGCCTCCTATGTGCCACAGTAAATCTCTAGTTTGAAGGAATATTTAAGTACTGAATTTAAGTCTCACCATCCCCATCAGTCCTGCAGCTCTGACCAGTGCTAGATAACACAACAATGACATGAACTGAAAGTTCCAAAACCCATAGAAACTTCTCCTGGCTGTGACTTACTGTCTCTGACATTTTGATGCTGATATACTGTGGCTGAAATCCATAAATGCAATCCTAAATTTCAGGCATTTGGATTTGTCAGTTTAATTCAGGCATCACCTCAGTTAAAGCCCAACTTACTGTATTTATGCAAAAAGAAAGGTGGAAGTTGGGGGCGAAAGGCATTTTCATTCTGCAATAAATATTATCAGAGCTCTGCTCTGCGGTGTTATAATCAGTGCATGCAGAACGGCGCCACGATAAACAGTAAGCCGGAGTTGCAGTCTGGCAAAATAAGCCCTTCAAAGCCCACGAGCTTACTGCTCTTCACCTGGTGGATTCTCTCCATCACGAAGCTGAGCGAGTCCATTAAGCTTATGCAACACAAGCTTAAAGGTGAAATGGAAAGCTCTTAAAAAATAAACTATTTAAGTTTCTAAATCAGGAGTGTGCATTATGTGCTGAAACTTAAATATGCCAGTAATGCCACATACATTTGTACAATAATGCTAATCGCATTCACATTTTAAAGGAGAACATTTAAAAGTACATTTCCTTCACAGAACTTAAAAAAAGAAAGAAAAAGAAACATTCTCAATCAGTATTCCAGCTTCGCTCTGAAAGAACTGAAGGGAAAGTAGCAGTCAGGGAGTGCTCTGTGCTTTGCGAGTGCCGTCATCAATTCCTATAAAGCCTTAATCCAGCCCTGGATAGGCAGGTGAAGAAGAAATTGATTTTTTTCAGATGTTTTTGTATAACGAAATACAGAATATAAGAAATGTAAGCATGTACACATATTTCCGTAAATATAGGACCTTATTTATTTTAGTATCCAATTTAGAGCAAGGAAAACAGAGCACATCCACTGAAAAGAGAAAAGGGGTGTTAAAAACGTATGTGCAGACCGAGGACATCATCAAACTTATTGAATAGTGCCGGAGCTGATTATATCCCCAAACGCTTTGAAAAGCAATTCGGGCACAGACCCAACCCTGGAAGAGCATGGCGAGGTAAAGAGCATGTTTTTTTTTAATGGAAACTCAGACTGAGACTTAACCTAATTCCACCAAACTCTCAAAAGCCCAGTGCCATGACCGTTGCAAGAACACCAGGGGCTGCAGCCAAATGTGAGTGAGTGAACCTTTTCCAAATTTCATTTGACCTTTTACCCAATCATAATCAAAATGCTAGTAAAACAACCCAGAGGAAGATGTTGTTGTTTTCCATCTTAGCTTTCACAAGAAATGTTGTCACGGATAATAATTAACCTTTTACTTAACAGCCCACGGGTTGCTATGTTTTTCCTTTGTGAAAGTGATGTCTTTCTGAGCTTTCATCTGCTAAAGATTATTCCCTCTTTGGAACGAAACCACTAGTCCCATGGTTGGTAAGTGTTTAGGAAAATGAATAATTTGCTTCAGGGGAAAATTGTTTTTCTTATCCTGTTAGAAAATCAGTTTGAGCTTTGTTCCCTATGACCCAGTTTCCCATGACAACAGCAACAGTGACCTTGCCTTAAGGTCTAGGAGCAGAGGAAGCCATTGAACAGAATGAACTCAGATTTCTAGTGTTGATTTTTTCAGGTGCAGTTTTAATGTTTCAGCCTCAAATTTCTCTCTTACAAAACAGATGACTACAATCTTGACAAAGAATGTCTATAGATAGCACTCCTTGTATCAGATTCACACAAATAAAAAGACAGATTTTCCTATTGGGACCGGCAGCCAAAAGAGTGACAAAAAAGCAGTTTGTGGCAATTTTGGCACCAAACATAGTCCAGGAAATTAATCCAAACCTCACTTTTGTAATGGACTCTAAATTTTCAGCAACTGAAAACCACACTGCACCAGCCAATTGGTAATAAATTTAAAATACCAGAAGATGATTTTAGAGAAAGAAATTGCAGCCATGAAACAACATATTTCTGAGATCAATGGGACATATCTGTCTTACCGGAATAGGATACACTTCTGGAAAATAGAGTAATGATCTTAGAAGGCCGAACAGAGACTCTTTTTAATATTTTCCTCCTACTCCATCTTAGAGGAATGCGATGAGAGTTAAATGTAGGTTCTTTGGAGGTTTTAAGATGGAAGATAAAAAATAGCATTTATAATTCAAGTCTTCCTGACTCTCAAATCTTTTGAATTTATGAAAAATGCATAGCATTTTTATCTGCTTAATGTACTATATTTGTAGCTTACATATTTGAGAAATTTCCATTATAATAGTTGGTACTTCTTTATATTATATACCCACAATAGATAAGCATTAGCACAAGAAAAGAAAAACACTTCCTGGTTACCCAGCATAAGTAAAATTAACATTGATAGACCCTGTAACAGATCAATAAACCAAAGTTTTAGCAGTAATGAAAGCAAGGAGATTCCAAAGTCAAGAATCCTTTTGGGAAAATACCATGCTTTTCCCTTAAAATTTTAATCACAGGAAGACAAGAGTGTTCTCATTTGTCCCATCTATTTCACAAAAGAACTTTGAAAGAGAGGAGACATTTGGAAAAACTGAACGGCTATCTGTGTCTTTACAGATTAAAATCAACATGTAAGTTTTTCCCAAAAGTTTGTAAGTGATCATTTGTGTAGATCACCCTGTATAAGCTCATTCTATACAGTAACGAACAACCAAGCGGGCTCTTGCATGCTAGCCATGTTCTTTAGCACTTTATGCCACTCATTCATTCATTCATTCATTCATTCTACAAGTATTTATTCAATCTGTATTTATGATCTTGGGCACTACTGCTAGAGAGGAGGGATACAAAGGAAAAATAAGCCATGTCCCTGACCCAGAAAAGCTCACAGGCTGGTAGAGGAGAAACACTAGAGACAAAATTTACATGGTTCATTCCAAACTGGTAAAATTAAGGCTTTTGAGGTTCAGATTTGCCCCTGGAGAATACAAAGTAGAATCATGGATCAAAGACCACCTTGAGAAATTCATTAATAAGGAAAATGTTCTCAACACTCAATCTTCAAAATTTGAAGGAAAACAGAATGAGCCCCATACAACCTGAGCAAATTCCCTGAGCAAAGAGCAACCACTGCCAGTACTGATCCATCTAATCCCAGGATTACAGGAGATCCCAAGAGAAAGGGGAGGTTTGTTTTAAGTGGGATTTTGCTACATGAGAATTGCCTGAAGCCCTGTGGGCTCCCTTGCAGAGTTCTTTTCTCCTTAAAAAAGCATTTGCTATGACTTTGCTCAAATAGGTTTATTACCTATTTGAACCCTCTAGGTGGTGATATCAGTTGCAAAGAATAGAGAAATTCAACTGCAACTTTTTTTTTAAGCGCAGTTTCACTTTTTCCAACCTGTTGTGCGCTGCATGTAGTTACATACTTGGGGAAATACTGCCACTGAATGAAGTGTTGTAGGGCCTTTAGAGTGCTTATCTGATACTATTCAAAAAATGGAAACTCTGCTGAGCTCCGTAAGATAAGGATAATCTAACCTTGCCTGTGATGGCACATATCTTACTGAGAAAATGTACACTCTTGCATTATAGGAAATTATGAAAAAATGTGGATTTCTGCTAAAAGGCTCTTACCATTCAAATTTCCATTTGTCGAAACAATTTTGGTGTATAGGGAATTGTATTATGGTGTGTAAACCAGGTACATAGCATTTTAAAATGTAAAACGAAAGCTTAATTTTTTTTGAAGATAACAAGAGGGTTAAAACACATTAAAAAGGTTAAACATAGCAAGGTGTTCCCTGTCCTGTGGTGGAGGAAGATATTACCAGTATTACCAGTTAAGAGCTAAAAAGCCATGAAGCTCATTTTGTCTAGAAAATAGTGAATGATTCCTTTTAGGTACTTAAGCCTAAATTTTAATACATGGATTAATATCTTCTGATGGTTTCACTCTGTTACTGAAATGATGGTTGTTTCCCATTGCTGTTTCTCTTTCTGGGCCTTCCCTTTGCCTTTTTCTTATTTAGTCCCAAGGGGAGGGCAGGCTTCTGTTCTGATGGGTTTTCCCAGTTGCTAAATATTTTTGAGCCTCTCCTTTCCACAGCTCTCCAGATTGAAAACAGGTTGATCAGAGAAGGCCTCTAGCAATATTGACTTTCAGTGATCCCCACCTGACCTTTCTGTAACTTCCCCTGCCTCCCAGCTGCTCTGTCCTGGCGCCGCCATCCCACCTCGAAAAACATACTTGTCCTGTGTCCAAATAGCTAACTCATTTAATCGGACTACAATGATAATGGTTGATAATGTCTGAACATGTCACTCTCGAGACTATTTGAATTTTAACAGATAAATCATGGAAAAACCATTTTAATACAAAGACATAACCGTCTTCCACTTTGCACCTACTGAAGGCCTAGCAATATCGTGGCTGCTTTAGATATCTTAACACTAACTCTAATCTTTATAATATACATAGAGGAGCAAAGTGAGTCTCAAAGAGCCTAAGTAAGTTGCCTGAAATCATAAAGATAGAACCAAAACTAGGATTCAGAATTAGGTCTGTCTGTCTCTGAAACTGATGCTCATATATCACCATGAGACCGAATAGAAGCTGGGGGCTAAGTGGCAAGATTGAAGGAAAGGTATTTTTAGTGATAGGGGCAGGAGGAGGGGGCAGTAATTCTACTTCTTGAATTAGATCATAATGGAGATACCTCCTATGCCTCCACGTAGCAGCACATCTGAGGTTGAATTGGAATATGAAAATTCAAAGAAAATAACTGTATTTATTAGTTATTCATAAAATCATCCAGTCTTAGAGTTGGAAGATAACCTTAGACATAATCTTACCTCTGTGACAAACTGACCACAACAGATATCTTCCAATATTTTCTTGACTATATCAAATATGTTCCAAAATGGCACACAGTAAATTGAAATCCCTTAAGGAAATGCATATTAGTATGCATATATGTATTGTGTGTATTATATATATTACTATACATATTATGAATAACACATTGTAAGAGCAGTGTTGTGTGTGTATATATATGTATATCTTCCCAAGACTCCTTTCTTCCAGATTAAACATCATAAATATTTTCAGTCTTTTCTTACATGCAATGAACTTTAGATAAAATATAATGTCTTCACAATTGTTTCTCGTGGTGTTCTTTTGTGGTTTTGAGAAAAAAGAAAAGAAAACAAAAGAAAAGAAAAGAAAAGAAAAGAAAAGAAAAGAAAAGAAAAGAAAAGAAAAAGAAAGAAGGAAGAAAAAAAAGGGAGAGAGGAAAGAAGAGAAAGAAAGAAAGGAAAGAAAGAAAGGGAAGTTACAATTCCTCGTTTTACCAAAAGGCCAGCAGTTCACATCCCAAATTCTAATAATCACTTTTTCTACAATGTTGCTAGTAGATGTGATTTGAGATGAGATGAACCAGAAAGAGACTGAATCATTCTACCAACTGAACTATCTCCGCCACAGTTTTAGTATCACATTTATAACCCTTATAATTATTATTGATTGCAACTTTTCATTATAGATATCTATATGCATGTCTTATTTACACTATTTTTGTTTCTTCAAAATAGAACCTATGTCTTCTTCATCTATATATATTCTGCATTTGGCATATTTCATGGCGTATAACGGGTACATAACAATTACCTGTTAAAAAATGAATGATGAATGAAATCATGGTAAAATGCTGAAGATTCAGTATATGAAAATGTATAGATGAAATATTCACAGTGGAGGGGAGGGGAGGGGCGGGGCAGGAAGGGAAGAGAAGTTTGTGAGATGTTGGATTAAATATCTTCCCTGCAGGATTTCTATCATTCTTTGAAAAGTTCATATGCATTATGTATCTCCAGCCTTGGAGCTAGATTCCAATTGCCCCATTTCTCAGTCCACACTCTTGTAAGTCTAAGATTTATGATTCTCACAAACTAAATGAGGGACAGAAACAGAAGCAGAGACAGAGACAGGAAGAACAGAAGCCATTAATTTGAACACTCTCTGGAGTTAGTGTTAAGAAGGAAATTTCTAGGTGAGGTATGTGAGATTAACAAGACTGACAAGCATTTGAGAAGGTGGTCTCAGATTAAACACTTCTGAAGAGTGTTTAAGCAGAACAGACGACTTGAAACATTTGGAGTCATTGATGATGGTATGTGCACCATCCTGGACCTACAAAGTACCTTGAAGATCTCTTTCTGGTTGATCTCATCTCAAATCACATCCACTAGAAACGTTGTACAAAAAGTGATTATTAGAATTTGGGATGTAAACTACCGGCCTTTAGGTAAAAAGAGGAATTGTAACTTAGTATCTAAACTAAATCCTCATTAAATTTGGTCTTGCTTTGCTAGCATGCCTGTGATGGTATTATTTTAATATCGTGTAAAAAAAAGTTTCAAGTCCACGCTACTAACTTCTCCTTCTTTCTCTCTCCATTTTAATCCTATCTCTTCCAGAAAGTTTTCCTCATTCAGGTACAATTTAGGAAAGAATCTCACCATCAAAAATGCTACAAACAAACGCACCGGGTGCTGTGCATTGCCGAACTTCAATTTTTTTTCCAATTTACTGATTCATCTGCCATTCTACCAACAACCTCATCCTCTAACAAACCAAACTTGGGGACAATCGCAAATATTTAGCTGTTTATGATAGAGTGCATAAATGTGCCTGTGCAGTCTTGGACTTGTTCTTCTCATCCCTCTATCATGATAAATTTTAAGAGAACTAGAGATTTATACACATATGTTCCGATACAAAGAATTTTTTCTTTATCTAGGGTGTCAATGAAATATATATTGAAGCAGTATCATCCTAAAAAGTATCTAATGTCATACTATAGATCCAGATGTTTGCATGTTATTAAATAGATTAAAATTTCAGATAACTATCTAATTTTGAGGCTGGCTAGACTTATTTAGGATGAAATTATAGTTGCCCATGTAAAAAAATTTAAGAAGTATCATGAATGGCTACCCAACCTCTCTTTTCCATCTTAACCAATCTGAAATTCCATGTTTAGGATTCATTGCTTTAGAAATAAGTCACTTAAAACCTTTTGTGAAATGTGAATATTTCATCTATACATTTTAATATACTGAATCTTCAGCATTTTAACATGATTTGATTCTTCATTTTTTTTTGAGACATAGTTTCACTCTGTTGCCCTGGCTAGAGTCAGTGCCGTGCCATTAGCCTAGCTCACAGCAACCTCAAACTCCTGGGCTCAAGTGATCCTACTGGCTCAGCCTTCCGAGTAGCTGGGACTATAGGCATGTGCCACCGTGCCCGGCTAATTTTTTCTATATATTTTTAGTTGTCCAGATAATTTCTTTCTATTTTTTTAGTAGAGACGGGGTCTCGCTCTTGCTCAGGCTGGCCTCCAACTCCTAAGCTCAAACAATCCTCCCGCCTCGGCCTCCCAGAGTGCTAGGATTATAGGCGTCAGCCACTGCTCCCGGCCCATCATTCATTTTTTAACAGGTAATTGTTGTGTACCTGTTACACACCATGAAATATGCCTAATGTAGAATATATATAGACAAAGAAGACATAGGTTTTATTTTGAAGAAACAAAAATAGTGTAAATAAGACATGCAGATACCTATAATGAAAAATTGAAATCAATAAGAAATCAATAAGAATTATAAGCGTTATAAATGTGACGCTAAAACTGCAGTGGAGATAGTTCAGTTAGTAGGATGATTCAATGTTTCATTTAGTAATTTTTTTAAACATTTATAGCACACTTGCTATATTCCAGATATCATGCTGGGTTGTGAGAATATACAGGTGAAAGTTATGTTCCCTGCCCTTGAGACGCTCAGTTTAAAGCAAAAAAGTAAAATAAATAAATACAGAAATAAGTAAGAAGAATAAAACAAATAAAGAACAAGTGTAAGAACAGAGCTGTGCAGCAGCAGCTCTGGGAACACAAAGGCAGGTCATCTAACCCGGTCCAAGATTAGATGAACGAAGGTGGACGTTGTGGTGGGGGAAGCTTCGTGGAGGAAGAAACTCTAGGGCTGAGAACAGAAAGACAGAGGGAAGTAAAGGTCACTGCAGGAAGAGATGACAGTTCAAAGGGACAGGGATATGAGAAAGCCTGGTGCATCCAGAAACTGAAAGAGTTCTGCCTGCCCAGAGTCAAAAGTACAAGTGGAGATAAGACAGGACAGGAGACAATAGAAGAGATCAGGCTTAAGATCACGAAGACCTTAGACTTTTTCCTAAAAGTACAAGAGAGTCAAAAAGGAGTTTTATAACAAAGAAGAAAGCCAATCCTGAAGACGTCAGTGTAGTTAGGGATTGGGGGCTGGGGGAGAGAGAGAAAGGATAGCAAGGGAGTGAAAGAAAGCAAGAGATTGACAAAAGGGAAAGACCTAAAACATTAGGGGAGCAAGGCTCAATGGCATGGGCTGGTGGGGATCCCCATGCTGAGAAACAGTAGAGAGCAATGAGAACCTGAAATTTTATTCATTCATTCATTCATTCATTATAATACAACTTTATTAAGTTACTAAAAAGTCCTAAATATTATTGTAAGAATTGAGGATATAATTTTGCTTCCCTGGAGCTCACAGCCCAGTGAGGGTGACTGGTGTTAACCAAATAATCGACCAAAATATGTTCTTACAAAATGAAATAAATGTTATTAAAGAGAGGTTTATATATCATAAGACAATACAGCAGGGATATATGATTAGGTTCTTCGGTTTCAAGCAACGAAAATCTATTTGGGTAAACATAAGCAAAAATAAAAAAGGCTATGGGCGACTTGCTGTAAAGGCAACCAGGGCTCTGAGAAACAAGAAGCAGAGCAGCTTAAGGGGACCAGGGAGCAGGGATTAAGAGACAGGGTCTTCAGATGAATTGGCTTGATTTTCTGTGTCTGCAATGCTGCTCAAGGTACAAATTCCTGTGAGGGAGAGTCAGAGTGGCCTAGTGCAGGTCACATTCCCATTACTGGATTAGGGAAGAGGAGATGACCTTGATTGATAGCCCTATCAACACTGCATGCATGGGGGAAAAGAAGTTCTCTTTAAGAAAATCAAGCCGAATTTCTCAGAAGCAGAATCATTGTTGCCCTGGTGAAAACAAAAGATTTCCACTATACAGGAGAACTGGTGGAAACCTCAGGGAAGGTTTCCTGGAAGAGAGATATTATTGAACTGAGATACGAAGGATGAGGGGGATTTAACTAGGGAAAGAGTGGGCGCACATGTCATCAGGGGTGTGACTTTCTAGGTGTAGAGAATGCATGGTATGTGCTCAGATCAAAGGCAGCATCACCACTACTTTTAAGTGTGGGAATAAAGTACATAATCCATGAAAATCAACAAAATTATCTACAAATTCCCCCTTTTCAGATATCTGCATATGGCCCTTAGGAACATGGTGGTGAGATGCACCGTTCTGTGGACGAGTTGGAGTAGTCTATCATCATGCTTGTGATCACTTAGTAGACAATTCTCTCGGATAGGGATCATCATAAATTGTGGGGCAGTAGGGAATTTCTCTTTTTTACCTATTATTACACTGAGGAGGTAGATTTCGCTATGCACCTTAGCATGTTAAAAACATATTCACTTCTTTCTTTGCTCTTTTGAACTGTGCAAATAATTACCCCTTGCTAGGCAAAATTTGCATCATTCTGAAGATAAAAGCAACTTCTCTCTCCCACTTTCTGTGTGATGTTGAGCAAACAGTTTGCTTTTCTCTCTTTAGGTTTCTTCACTTATGGAAATGGTGATAAAGCGTACTCTGCAGAGACCTTAAAAAATGAACCATTTCTCTCACTTTATGAATAAGGGGGAAAAAAAGGCCCAGAGAAGCAATGTAACGTGGCCAATGTAACAAAGCTTCTTGGTGAGAGAGCTACACTTAGAATTCATGTCTGTCTTCCATTCATCATGCTTCTTTTCGGAGAACTTGGATGTGTAATGCAAAAAGAAAAACAAACCACATTGCACGTAAAATAGAAACCAGGCTTTTAAGTTCTAGATGTAATAATACATATTAGCTATGTGTGTGACCTTGGACGTTTATTTAAACTTTCTGAACCTCAGTTTCCTCATTTGTTAAAAGAGTGTAATAATGGTTGTCCAACTCCTTTCAGGGTCATTGTAAGGCTCAAAAGAAGATAATATATATAAGGCTACATTGCACAAAAACATGCAACCTTGCTATTATAAACTACATTTGAAAAGCTAGGAAATTGAAGCGCTAAGATGCCGAACAACTTACCCAATTTCACTGGGTCATTTTCCGTCTAAGGAGATCTCTGAACTTGAAGTGCAGTTACCTTTCCTCTAAACCCTGCACACGCCCTTTTGTCTGGAAACACAAAGTCTCATATACTAATTTTTAAAAAATTTAATCTTTAATTAAGTACTACCTAGAGTGTTGCAACATAGTAATAAATGTGTATTTCTTTATAATTAACTCTATTCCCAAATCCCCACCTTGTTATAACTGAGCAAGGCAAAAAAATTAGTCATAATATATAAACTAGTATATTGGAAAAAAATAATTAAGAATTTTTTAAAAGTTCAATTTTGACCTTCAATTAAAAAGGGGTAAAACATTTCCCAAAGTTATTATGCAGCTTAGAAGCATAATAATTTCCTCTTCCTATCGTATCTGACGTTGATAACATGGACCTTGGATATCTCTCCTAATGGAAATACCATAACTGCCCCACACAGAGGGGAGAATCAAATGACAAGTCAATTGATCCCTTGCCTCAGGCCAGAGTCCCTAGGCTCTCAAGTAGAATGATCTGGCCTTATCCTACCCTTTCACTGTTACTCCTCCCTTACATCATGTCAACATCGTCCTCACCACCAGTCATCATTGCCCATCATCCTCATCCTCATCTTTATCACTGATAAGATTTATTGAGCATTCACTATGTCCCTGGTGCAATATATGTGCTCTCTCATTGAAGCCCTATAACAGCCCTAGGAGGTAACTATTAAAATTATCTCAGGTTTCCGAGGGCAAAGAAAGTGCATCTCACACATCTCTGTAGCACCCAGTGCTTACAAATACACAGCACTTTTATTTCCACTTCTATAAGATAGAGATAACAACAGGCCCCTCCAATTACTGCTAAAGGGGTTGTATGAAATACCATAAAGCATCTAACGACATGTCTGGCAAATAGGGTGTCCCCAAATAACATATTTGAATCAGAATACATGTTTCTTTGGGAAAGCTTATGATGGAGAGTAGCCACCAAAACCTGGAGATGAGAAATTAAAAATCATTTTTAACCAGTTTCATCTCCCGGTGATATTCTGGGATACATCTGACTCTGAAAAAAATGTTGCTTCATGGGGTTTCTGTGCCTTTCCACAGATTCCCTTTGAACTCAGGCTAAAATCTATACCCTTCATTCTCCATGGTGCTAAATAATGCAATTCTCTAAAAGCAAATGCAATTTTTAAAAAGTTGCATACCATAGAATTATGTTTAGGAACACAAAAAGATTCTTCAGTAAAATATTAAGTTAATAGTATATACAGTGTGTTTCCATTTTGGTTTGTGTGTGTATATACATATATATGTACAAATGCACATACCTATGTATATAAACCATGGGGTCTGAGATCTGTGTGTCGTGTGTGTGTGTGTGTGTGTGTGTGTGTGTACATAACCACAGACAAAAGACTGATGAAAATACATAAAAATACTGAGTGGATTATAGATGAGTTTTATTCTTTATCTTTATAAGAAGTTCCAAAGGTTTTATAATAAACCTATATACTTTTATATTTTTAAAATAACTATTTTCATTTGAAGGAATGGAAGAAGGGAGGAAGAGAGGGAGGGAGGGAGGAAAGGAAGACAAATTAAATTACAGGCAGCCTACAAGGCCACTATAGCAGACCCTAGATTTCTGAGACTCTGCCCCATGTCTTCCTGTACCTGTGACCCTGACAAGGACACAGCAGAGTAGGCTTCACAGCTTTCGGGAATTTCCTTGTAAAACCACGATTTTTTTTTTTTTTTTTTTTTTGGAGACAGAGTCTCACTGTCTTGCCTGGGGCGAGTGCAGTGGCATCAGCCTAGCTCACAGCAACCTCAAACTCCTGGGCTCCAGCAATCCTACTGTCTCAGCCTCCCAAGTAGCTGGGACTACAAGCATGAGCCACCATGCCCGGCTAATTTTTTTCTATATATATTTTTAGCTGTCCAA
>CAUYSK010109982.1:0-19263 GCA_963575035.1 Avahi laniger
TAAATTTAGAGAGTATATTGCAATAGCTACATGAGTAGTGTCTATCCTACCCCACGGTAACCCTGTCTGATTGCTTTGGCTGAACAACAGTGTCGGAACAATATGTTCAGTATAAAGTGCCTATGTGTGTTTTCCCATCGAATGCAAAGAATGATTATTTTTTCTTTTGTCAAGATTAGGTACCCTCAAGTACTTATTTCAGAGAGAGAAAAACAGCTTCTTCACTGAGTTCAGAGTTGTCTGATCCCTCAGCAGGCCTGAGAGTACTTTTTTTAAAAATGATATTCCTGTGCCCTGATGTCTCTATGACAACAGTAAAAATATAGACTGTGTGCCATCAACAAGTCAAAAAATGTTTATAAATCTACTTTCCCTACACAGGAGAGAAGAAAGACTGGCTATTTGTGAAGACTAATATTTACTGAAGTGGAGATCAGGAGCAGATAGAGGCAAGGAAGACAGAGATCCTGCGAGTTTGCAACATCCCAGGGAAGAAAGGCGCCTACGCGGAATGCAAGGGGGAAACAGGGTATGGGCTGGGGAGTGCCTGGGGGCAATTTCATGAGACATTTCTAGCCTCAGAAGAGGCTGGAATGATCAGCAAAGGGTGAATTGGATGAAATCGAGCTATCCCTCTTAAATGTTATACCACCATTACATTAATACAAATTAAACGAAACATTAAAACTGAGTTAATTTATACAAATGTCATAATTTATATAAATGTCTCTGAGCCAGGGGTGTCAAAATATTTAACAACAGGTAAAGTGTGGCCACTGACCAATCAGGGCCCCGGTCGTAGTGCTGGGGCAGGGTCAGAGCTCCTTTATGCAGCCAAGTGTTAACCCTTTAGTTTGGGGTCCTGGAGATGTCAGGGTTGTTCTCAGGGAGGAGGAATGGACACTTAGGGGGTGATGGGCAGTGGCCATTTACTAACTTGTACACGCATCGCTCAATATACTATAACCCAGTGTGATAGCAGGAGTGTGTGCTGGCTGAACACGAATCAGTTCTGGCTCTACAATTCTAGCTCTAAGATTTTCTCAAAGGAAATGAGTCCAAATATTGAAAAGCTATATGCATGGTGATAGTTACTGCGATAATTCATAGACCATAAGACAACTGGCAATAGCCTATATATTCTATAGGGGTCTGTTTAAGTGTTTCTACACTTAATCAACAGACTATTATGCAGCTATTAAAACAGTGGTTATGAAGATTTTGTGATAACACATAAGTGCTTATAATACGTTGTTGAGTTAAACACTGTATATGCAGTATATATTTATTTGAACATACACTATGTTAAAAGAGATAAACTGAAGTAGAAACAGTAGTTCTGTCAATGTTTAGTACATCTGTGTCCTTAATTTTTCCAACTTTTTAAATGTGATCCTGCTAATTTAATAGTAAACAATTTAAATGGAAGAAAGAGTAAAATAAAAAATCAAATCCAAACTTAAGTTCATCTTCTTTCCTTTCAAATGTACATGCTCTTTAATTTATTCGTTATAGTTTTGACATTATCGTTGCCCTGGCCCTCCACTTTAAAAAAACACTGTATTTTTTTGAGTCAGAGTTCTTCTAATAAACAGAGCTAATAGGATCTACCTATATCTATTTTTAAAAGATTGTTTTAAGAAATTGGCTCAGGTGATCATGGGTGCTAGCAAATCCGAAAGCAGCAGGCTGGAAACTCAGGCGTGTGTTGATGTTGTATTCTTGAGTCAGAATTTCTTCTCCTGGAAACCTCAGCTTTTGCTCTTAAGTCCTTCAACTGAATGGGTGAGGCTCACCTATATTACAAAGGTAGCCTCTTTTACTTAATGTAAAGTGATTGTGGATATTAACCACATCTACAAAATACCTTCACAGCAGCACCTGGATTAGTATTTGGTTAAAGAACTGGGTGCTGTAGCCTTACCAAGTTGACACATAAAACCAACCATCACAAGCACTGACCATTTCTTATATTTTAGATTTCTTTACTTATATTTCTGGGATCAAGTAACAATCATAAAAATTCCTGGGGTTTAGGATTTAATTACCTCATGCAATTCTTTGCATAGTTGCCATTACTACAGCCAACATTTTCCTGCTTAAAATTCACCAGTGGCTTTCTGTTCCCCTTGGAGTAAAATCTGGACTCCTTGCCAGGGTCTGTGTGGCCTGTCTGAACTCCCTCTTGTTTTCCTCGGTAACCTCATCTTTCACCACTCTCTCCATGCACGTGAGGCCGCTCAGCTGCTGCCCTTGGTTTCCTTCCCCAGGGCATATTAAGCTTATCTTGTCTCTGGACATGTGCCCAAACCACTCCTCTGTCTGAAATGCTTTTCCCTTAGCACCTTCATTCATAGGCTCCTTCTTGTCTTTCAGATTTTAGCTAAAATTTAGTTGGTATTTCTACATTGGTTAAAGTTGGTAGGCATTTTATATGTAGGACCCTTTACATTCTGACAAATGTTATGAAATATCTTTATTTTAGCAGGAAAAATATAGAAGATAGATTGCACAAAAAACATTCTCCTCATTGGCTTGATAAGTATTAATACAAATATTTTTTCTGATAAATTACTTTTGTGGCTTTTCATTTTAGGAACAGTCGGAGGCTGAGAAACATAATTTAGTCTCTGAGCCTTGTGGTTGTATTTGTCCACAAGCATTCATTTACTGCTTGATTTTATTTAAGCTGTTTAAATAGGGGTCAGACTGTATATAATAGAAAAGAAAAAAGAGAAATGAATTATCTGCAGCTACTTGAAGTTTCACATTGATGAGCCTACAGCAGAAAGAACTTGAGACCCATGCTCTCCTGTCTGAGAAGCTGTCACAGTGGTGAGTATGGTAGAAATCGTACCAAAGATAATGGATACATTTTCACTTTATCATTTCTGGTTGAATATTTTTAATTCAAATAGCTGACTGTTGTTATATTGATCTTGTTTTAGGCACCTAGCTCTCTAGGAAGTAGTCCTAGTTGATCCAGGATCCAATAGCATTTGCTAATAAAGAGCTTGGTTTGGCTTATATTATGTAAGATTCTGAGCCAGTCCCTTGTCTAATCAACATTGCAGCTGTTACTATCATTCTTATTACTAGTCATGTAAGTATTACACTTCAAGTGAGAATAATTCTGTTTTACCACGAAAGTCATTTTTTCTTTTAAATTTTTTAAAGTATAAAATGGAAATTTTAATTTATGTATAAAGGTTGAAAAGGCATTTTAAAAGAGAAAGAATGTTTATTTCTGATGAATAAAGACTTATGAGCTATCTTTTCAGTTTGGTATGCCCATAAAACTCTTATGTGGCATGGCGTTTTGCAATAGCCCATTCACACCTTCTTCATTGTAACCATTTCCTTTTGCCTCTGCTCTTTAATTTTTTCTCATACCATTGATCTCTAAATTTGTGTGCTACTGGAGTTTTGTAGGACATTGCAATCATCTAGTGTAGGCTCTCATTTTAGAGGTGAAGAAATTGCAATTTGAGGAGGGAGTAGGGTAATGTCAACATATCCATTAGGAGAATGTACCGTAGAGGTGATGTCAGCAAGACTGTGGAATAGGAAGCTCTAGACCTTCCTTCTCTGTATGACGACACCAACTCAATAATAATACACAGACCAATTCTCTATGTGAGCAATCCAGAAACAAGAGACTCCTGTACCTTAAATGAGTATGCAGCCAGCCACATCAAAGCCAATAGAAAAATTCATGGCACTCACTTGCCATAGTCCTTTACCCTGGCTCAGTGTGGCACAATTGGGAGAAAACTCTCAGCTCCCTTCTCCCTGGGAGGAAAAGAGAAGACTGGATTATATATCCAATGTTCATATTTTCTGGAGGCAGCCCAAAGAACTGGTTTCTGTCTTGCCTGAATCTAAGTGCTGACAGAAAGGGGCATCAGAATGGGTCTTTGAGAACAAAGACAATAGTTTGGAACATTCATTCACCTAGTACTTCTCTCTGGCTTAGTACAGAATAAGCAGGATGAACCTCCAAACACTTGGCTTTTCCCTAGGGAATGATAGAGTTGGAGCATGCATACAATATTCTGACTTTGCAGGAGGCTGCCTTAGGGACTGGTTTCTGTCTTACCTGAGTTGGAGTATTGATGGGACCTGGCATACTGTAGAAGCCTGGGAGCTATGGCAACAAAAGAGAGCTGGGTAGCTTGCAGCAGTTTCCAAAAACCTTCAGTACCGCAGAGAGACACAAGAGGAAGTAAGAGATTATGACTTCCTGAAAAAGGAAGCTGTCAAATCCCTCTAATTTGGAATTATACACGCAAGTTCTTAGAAGGCACATATCCAGAAAATCTTTAAGAGGCCTTCAGAATCTCTAATTAGGCTGATTGGTGAAGGTATTTCCCTGTATGAAGCCAGTTTGTAAAGATTGGAAGAGGTTGCTGTTTTTTCAACAGTGTGGATCCCAACACAAAGTTACAAGCCACACAAAGAAATAGGGAAACATGGTTCAATCAAAGGACCAAATTAAATCTCCAGAAATCAGTCTTAAAGAAATGGAGGTATATGAACTAACTGACAAAGAATATACATAACTATTGTCAATCATAAAGAATGAATGAATGAAATTGGATCCTTGTACAATACACAAAAAATAAACTCAAGGTGGATTAAGCACTGAAACATAATTGTGCTGTAATAAACATTCAAGTGTCTTTTTGATAAAATGACTTCTTTTTCTTTGGGTAGATATCCAGTAGTGGGATTGCTGGGTCGAATGGTAAGTCTACATTTATTTCTTTGAGCAATGTCCATACTGTTTTTCATAGGGGTTGCAGCAATTTGCAGTCCCACCAAGGGTGTATAAGCTTTCCTTTCTCTCTGCATCTACACCTGCATCTATTGTTACACCATCACAAAGACGTGGAATCAGCCTAAGTGCCCATCAGTTCATGAATAGATAAAGAAAATGTGGCATATATATATCATGGAGTACTACTCAGACTTAGAAAGGAATGAAATAATGTCTTTTGCAGCAACTTGGATGGAACTAGAGACCATTATCCTAAGTGAAGTATTTCAGGAATGGAAAAACAAACACCACACATATTCTCTAATAAGTGGGAGCTAATCAGTGACACACACGGACACAAAGAGATGTAAAAGTCACTGTAAACCAATAGTGGGGTTGGGGGAGGAGGGGAAGGGTAAATACCTACCTATCTGGTACAATGGACACTATTCCGGTGATGGGCACACTAAAAGCCCCAACTTAAGCATTGTAAAAGATATCAATGTAACAAAAATGTGTACCCCTTTAATATTTGGAAATAAAAAGAAACAAAAAACCACAGAAGGTGTAAAGAGAGGGAAAAACATAAGACACAAAGAACAAATGTGCCAAATATTAAACTATTATAAATATTATTATTTAATATGAATTTCATTATATAAATAGCCACTTTAAATAATTAATGATCTAAATACACCAGTTAAAACAAAGAGATTTTCAGTGTGGATAAAGAAAAAACAAGGCCCAACTATATGTAGTCTAAGAAACCCAATTTACATATATAGATTCACATAGGTAATAAGAAAAAAAAAAAGACTGAAACATAAGTCCTAAAACTGTAAAACTCCTAGAAGAAAACATAGGCAGAAAAATTTCATAGCATTAGTCCTTGCAAGGATTTCTTGGATGTGATACCAAAAGCTCAAGAAACAACACCAAAATAGACAAATGAGACTATATCAAACTAAAAAGCTTTTGCACAGCAAAGAAAACCATCAAGTAAAAAGACAACATATGGAATGAAAAAAATCATTTTGAAACCATATATCTAATAAAAGGTTTATATCAAAAATAGAAAAGGAATTTATTTAACTCAATGCTCAGCATCACTAATCATCAGGGAAATTCAAATTGAAACTACAATGACATATCACCTCATACTTCTTAAGATGGCCATCATAAAAAACCAGAAAATAAGAATCAGTGAAGATATGGAGAAAGTGAAACCCTTATACACTGTTGGTGTGGATGTCAAATGGTGCAGCCTCTGTAGAAAATGATGTGGAATTTCCTGAAAAAATTAAAAATTAGTACTACCATATGATCCAGCAATCCCACTTCTGGGTGTTTATTCAAAAGAATTGAAAACAAGATGTCAAAGAGATATTTGTACTCCCATGTTCATTGCAGTACTATTCACATTAGTCAACAAGTGGAAACAACCTAAATGTCCATCATTGAATGAATGGATAAAGAGAATGTGGAATATACATACAATGAAATATTATTCAGCCTTAAAAAAAGATACCCTGTCATATGTTACAACATGGATGGACTTGAGGACATTATGCTAAGTGATGAAAGCCAGTCACAAGAGGGAAACTACCACATAATTCTACTTATGGGAGGTCTCTAAATTAGTCAAACTCATAGGAGCAGAAAGTAGAAATGTGGGTTATCAGGGATGGGGGTGGGGAGAATGGAGAATTGCTGCTCAATGGATATAGAATTTTGATCATGCAAGACGAAAAAGCTCTAGCGATCTGCTTTCTGACAATGTACATATATTTAACAATACTTCTTCTTTCGGCCCTCCCACCTATCTGTACCAGATTCATGTGAAAATCAGAAAACGAATGGAAAGAAAAATAAAGACATGTTAACTTTTGGGCCCAAAGATTGATATGTTAGGTTTGACCTGATTTATTGAAGACCCTGGTTTAGAAAAACCTGTAATTAATTTAATGACTCATGATATTAGTGTTCATGATGTTGATAATTAATTTTTTTAAGACTTTGTTTCTTAGAGAGGTTTTAGATTTATAGCAAAATTGAAAGGACGGTGTAAAGATATCCCATATGCTGCCTGCCTCCACACGGGCCTCACCTCCCCCATTGTCAACACCATTTGTTATAACTGAGGAAGCTACACTGACACATCATTATCACCCAAAGTCCTCAGCTGACATTAGGGTTCACTCTTGGTGTTGTACATTCTATGGCTTGGGACAATGCCATGTATCCATAGTTACAGTATCATATAGAGTATTTTCACAGCTCTAAAAATCCTTTGTGCTTTGCTTATTTATCCTTCCCCTAAACTTCTGGTAACCACTGATCTTTTTATTCTCCATAGGTTTGCTTTTTTAAAATAAATTATCTTTGCATTTTAAAATACATAGACTTTTAATTACAATATTATATATAGATATATGATGCATGCCATATACTATATATATGTGTATGTATATATATGTGCACACACACACATACACACACACACACACACACACACACACTACATTTTATATCTACGCAGTATACAAGGTTTTCCTGGGGGCAGCAAGAGAAGGTAACTCAAAGGAGAACAGCTAGAGAGAGCTGAGTCTGCAATTAGAAGTCGGTGCCCTTCTCCTTTATGTGCATGGAAATGGAGAAAAAGTGACTGGTTTTGGGACAAGAAGTGTAGGTACAGGAAGAGCTTCACTAGAGCTCGCCTTGGCCCTTAGCATCCCTGACCAGGCGTGCTTACCACCCCTTGTCCCAGGAATAGCAGTGTGGCAGAGCAGACGTAAGCACTGGGCCCTGGGAGGCATGGCTCTTGTCCTGTGCTTTTTTATCAGCTGGCTAAAGCACATGGGAGCCGTTCCTAAGCCTGGTCTGCTCTTCTGCAAAATGAGTAGATTAATTTGTCTGACTTCTATATTGATTTCTGGACTTTTTGTCAATTTCAAGTCTGCAGTTCCCTTCTCAGCATACTTGTGGGAAGCGTAGTCGCCATTCCAAGGTGGCGACCGTGTCCGGTGCCACACCCAGCCACACTTGCTGGTAAACAGGCTCTGCGCATGCCTCACAGTGTTGCCCAATGACCGGGACTTCCCGTTCACCAGAGCATACTTAAACAACTGCCCCTCCGCATTCTGGGTCTTCCGCATAATGTAAGCTTGTAGGGAACCCCAATAAAGCACTGTCAGAAGAACTCCTGTTGCCGCGTCTTCCTTGATGGCGAGGCGGGCGCGACAGTTATAAAACCTCTTTAGTGCTAATAATTGTCTTGTTTTCCTTTCTATTTTTTTCTTTATTAATATTCCAAAGTCTGATTTTATTTAATTTCTTTTGAAGAACAATTTTTTCCTATTTGTTATTTTTTAATTTTTGTTTTTCATTTCATTAACTTATGATTTTATTTTTATTACTTTCTTCTACGTTTTTGGGCTTTGTTTTGCTTTCCATTTTAAAATTTCTAAAGAAATATATTTTGTTCATTTTTTCTGAATATTTCACCTTTTCTAATCTAGGCTTTTAAGACAATAAATTTTGTTTTAGCATCTGTGTTAGCTGTATCCCAAAATTTTAATCATACTATTCTTTTAATTGTTACATCAAATTAATTTACAGTGTATGTAATTATTCTCATTAGAATTATGTTTTTTAGGACTGTTTTACTTGTCCTAACATGTACGTTTTCTTATGTTATTATTTTTAAAATTTCTCTTTTAATGTCATTGTCATCAAATAATGTGTTTTGATGTCAATCATTTTAAATGTGCAGGGGAAACATGTTTACTTTTTGTAAATATTTTATATGTACAAAATAATATATATCATCCAATATTTGAGAATACTGTTCTATGAATGCCCATTTTCTGATGCTTTTACTGTACTGTTAAACTTTTCTGTATTCTTACTCATCTTTAATCAATTTGTTCAAGCAATTATTGAGGGACTATGCTGACATCTATTCTATGGCGAGGATTCAATTCCATCTTATATCAATTTTTGATTTATATATTTAAAAGTATATTATTATGTGTATACAATTTAGAATATAATAAATTGAATATTTTATCATTATGTGAGTTTCCTCTTAATTTCTAATAGTGGTTTTTACCATAATTAAATTTTGTCTCATGTTAATACAACTTCCTTATTTTCTTAGTAATTGCCTGATGTCTTCATCAATCCTTAGACTCTCATGCTGTGTTCTTAAGTTTTAGTTGTGTCAAGCTTTTCTTTTGTAACTAAAAGTTTATTTCATTTACATTATTTTTGATTACTGATATATTTGGATTAAATCACATCAAATTACTGTGTATTTTCTATTTGCTTTATTTTTGTGCTTCTTTTTGCCCTAGACCCTTTCTGGTCTCTTTTGGACTGATTCACTTTTTTTCTCATTCAACTTTTCCTTTACTTTTTAGAAGATGCATAGTCTTTTAGTTATCAGTTATTTGATGGATATGCTTAACCTAGTTTAAAATTAATATGTATATACAGTAGTCCCTCTTATTTTCAGTGGATACATTCCAAGACCCCTGCAGATGCCCAAAACCTTAGTTAGTACCAAACCAATAAACACTTTTTTTTTCCTATGCATGCATACCTATGATAAAGTTTAACTTATAAGTTAGGCAAATTAAGAGGTTAACAACAATAATTAATAATAAAATAGGACAATCATAGCTATATAGTTTTCACAATTTCACGGGTAGAAGATTTTTTCTTATTGTAAACCTTAACGACCTCAGCATAGGATTTTTTTTCTTATTAAATTTAGATCTTTTTCTTTTTCACTTAAATGACACATTTTATGGCTTTTCTTCGGCATATTCAAATTTCCAGCATCACTACTTGTGCTTTGGGGGCATCATTAAGTGATTAACAGGTGAGTAGTATAGACAGCTTGGATACACTGGACAAAGGGACAATTCTCATCCAGGCAGTGACACAGTGGAACAGCATGAAATTCTGTCTTGCCACTCAGAATGGTGTGCAATTCTAAACCTAAGAAATGTTTCTTTCTGGAAATTTCCATGTAATATTTTAGGATCACAATTAACAATGGATAACTGAAACCATGGAAAATGAAATTGTACAAAAGGAAGGACTGTTGTACCTATATTAGTGTTCTTTAGAGAAAAAGAAACAATCAGATGTATATCTATATGTATATCTATGTATCTGTTTATATACATCATAAGGAATTGACTCGTGTTTATGGAGGCTAAGTCCCAAAATCTTCAGTAGACAAGCTGAAGATCCAATAATATAGGTTTAGTCTGAGTCCAGAGGCCTGAAAACCAGTAGAACCAATGATATAACTTCCAGTCCAAATCTAAGTTCAAAGGCAGAAGACCAACATCCTGGCTTGAGGACCTTCAGGAAGAAATAGTAAAATTCTTCCTTACTCAGCCTTTGTTCTAGTCATGAGTTCTGTAACTCGATGAGACCCATCCACATTGAGGAGGGTAGTCTGCTTTATTCAGTCTACCAATTTAAATGTTAATCTCTTCTGAAAACACTGTCATAAACACACCCAGAATAATGTTTAATCCAATTTCTCGGCACCTGGGGCCTAGTGAAGTTGACACATAAAATTAACTGTCACAGTGTTCTGTAGTTAAGTAGGCTCTCTGGCTCTTCTAGAGACAAGGGTACCCTGCTTTTGTGCTGCCTCAAGCAATTGCCCCACCTGGGAAGAAGGATAAAGGCGAACACTCCATCTTGGTGCTGCCCCACCCTTAATCCTGTCTCCAGCAACTTGCTGCACTTGGGAAAGGAGGGAACACATTACCAATCTGGGAATTCCACAGCCTAGACATAATAGGATTTGGAAAGTGACCTAGAGTAACCTAAGGCTAATTATTATGTTATTAGCTAAATCTGAGTTGTGGTTCAATCTCCCTCAGGTAGACCTTCTGAGAAGGAGCTCCTATATGCAGATACAACCTTGAAAACATCCCTTAATCGTTTGGTAACGTTACACACCTCCTGAAAGCCCTCCCCCAGAATAGGCCAATGAAAGGAAACAATTCAAGAATTCTGAGAGAGTCAGTCAGTCTGTCTCTCTCTACTCCTGGAAATAGACCTGTTTCATCTTACAATAAAAAGCTATTTGTCTGAAACTGCTTCCTGCTTGTGGTCACTCCACTGCACTGTCCGTGCTTGTGATTTTTTTTTCCCAAACAAGAGAACAAAGAACTAGGATAACAGTATGCCAAGAGGCTGGACCTGACACTTTGATTTGTCTGATCATTCTTTGACCAAGAGCACACGAAGAACCAAGAGCAAACTAGCACTCTGACAACAATACCTCTGAATGATATGAGGATTTTAGAATTCTCCAACTCCAAAAGCAGGTCAACTCTTTTTGTAATTTATCTGTAGCCTTGTTTTATCCTAAGATTGGATATTGTTATTGTTTTAAGTAGTAAAGTTTATTTAATAAAGTTTACTCAGACATTTACCAATAGCTATTAATTCCTTCTTAGTTTATCTAAGATCATTTCATCTGGGATCATTTTTTTCTTTTGCCTGTTATCCCCCTTTTTGTAATTTGGTGAAATTCTTTTGGTGGTCAACTCTTTTGTGTTTTGTACTTTCACAAGTGTGCAAAAGTTGTTTTTTCTGGGTTTGTAGTTGGAGCTGGCAGGCTTTATGTTTGTTTTATGTAGTTTTGTTTTTTCTCCCAGCACACTAAAATAAGTCAGCCAACGATCTAATTGCAATTTTGTTCTAAGTAATCTCTAACTTCTCTTCAGTTGCCTCTAAAGTCATATTAACATTAGTAATAATGTTACCAGCTCTGTGAACCCCTATGTGTCTTTAATAATCTTCTCCCTTAACTACTTGACCCTTTGAGTTGTTTCCCAGAAGTCATGGACTTTAACTTCTAGTCTCAGCCTTGGCCTCCCGAAGTGCTTGGATTATAGGTGTGAGCCACCATACAAGGCCTGAAATAGTAGAAATTCTATAAGACAAAGGAGTTGAGATTCTGAAGGCCCCACAGCAGACTTCCTGATGTCAAAATTTACCATCCCCCACAACCTGACCGAATGCATGTAGCCCCTTGTGAGATACACCGTGACCTGCCATAGCAAGACACGTGGCTCAGTCTTTCAAAGCCCATGATACCTTAGTCAAGGAGATAGATTTGAGGCAGCTTCTCTCATTCTTCCAACAAGACATCTGTCTTATTTAAAAAATTCCTTCTTTGACAACTCTCTTTGTCTCAATAATTTGATCTTTGTGGAATGAGCAACTGGATCGAGGCAGAAACCTCCTTGACAGTAGTATTTTCAGAATCCTCTCAATTTATTTGATGGTCACTATCTAAGTGTGAATTTCTTTCATTTATCTTGCTTGGGTTTTCTTTGGATTTCTGAATATGTGGATTTATGTATTTCACAATTTCTGAGCAATTATCAAACATTTCTTTAACTATCGCCTCTTCCCCCATATTATAACTTCTTTCTGGAATTCTGGTTATATTAATGTTAAACCCTTTTCATTCATCTCTCTCTTTCTCCCTCTCTTTCCCTCTCTCTTTGCTACATTGCAGATCATTTTTACACTATCAGTTTCTTCATTGGATCTAATCTGTCCCTTGAGTTGTTTATATTAATTACAATGTTTTTCTTTGTAAATAAATATTTTTGCTGTTTTGATTTATGTTTGTATCTTATGCAAATTTTTAAACTTCTCTGTTATTTCCTTGGACATATATATAACTATTTTATGTTCTATGTCTAATAATTACAGTTTTTATAAGTAACTTTCAATTGTCCGTTTTTTTTGCTGGTTCTCATTAACAGTGCCCTGCGTGTGTATGTGCATGTGTATTGTTTTATAATCATTATTGACTTTTATATTTTCTTTGAAATATTGTCTTGTGAAAAGTTTGTCACCTGGATTAAAATTGAGTTTCTTCACTGATATCAACTTTTTCATAATGCCATTCCCTCGGGGTCACCACTGTCCCAGATCATTTTAAATTAATTAAATTACAGGAGAATTTTCAAGCTGTAAATCATAAATTCAGAAAACAACCTGTATGAGGGCCAGTTTAAGATTATGACTTCTGAGGGAAGAGTGTTCCCACAAGCCAATGCCAAGCTTTAGATATGCACCTTCTCCTGCTTGACTTTTTCTTCAGGGTGCCATTATTTATCATTCACCCTTCTTCACAAAGGGTAATAGTTTGTGTCACAGATTTATTTAGGGACATTCTATTACTCTTTTTCTCAGGTGACCCTTACGCTTTATAACCTGTCCTCTGTTGCATGAGCAATCATCAGAATGGAAGCTTAAAATCTCCAGGTTTTAATAGAAGCCCTCAGGATGAAATCTAACTTTGCTATTTATTTATCATCCAAGATTCCTGCATTCATTTCATATTTTAGCTTTGTAGATTTCTTTCTTTTGTGCCATTTCACAGATGCATTTAAAAATCAAATTTATATTCATTACGCAAAAGTTTAGCTGTTTAAATGTGGGTAAGAGTGTTACCCACCCAGGTCAAATAGGAAAATCTGGAACAGCATCAATTATTTTTTTTTTAATGGAAAGAATTTAACATAGGAATTAGTTGAACAGACTCTGGAGTACAGATAGAAAAAATAGGAACATTGAGGTAACCTGGAAACGATAACTTCATAAAAGAGCTTCCACACCTATGCCTGGGGGAAAAAAAGAAAATGATGAAATTACTAGAACTTAGAAATTTAAAGGAGTGGCCCCATAAACCTGAGATTCACGTCTCTGAGGAAGGAAGGCTGCCTGGCTGAATCTCAGAAGTACTGAAGAAGGACCCCCCAAGGATTCAGAATTCCTAAAATGATCCCTAAGGTGCTATAAGGAGAGAGTACTGCATAGCATAGTTGGTTCTGGTTCATTAGAAGCCCGAGGAAGCCTCTCCACAGAGCTGGAAATCAGATTTTTGAGAAGGGTCTGCCAGCCAGTAAGTGCCAGTGTTTTCAAAGATGGGTAATAAGCTGGGCCTGGGAATGTGGAAAGAAAAGTCTAGGAATCCACAACAAACTATCCATGCCAATATAAAGAGTACTGGCCGCATCACATTAAAAGGAACAGATAGCCAAATAGAAAGAAGCATCCCTTCTCTCTTGACCAGGCTTTCAACACTCTTCAGCACCCCTTATTGAGAAAACCTAACAAAAGTCAGTTAGATTTGCACAATGTGTTTGTAGAATCCTCATCCCAACCCTACTATCGGTTTGAAGCTGGAAAACAACAACCAAATAACCAGCACAAAAACATTTTATGTTACTGGAAAGGGCATTTGTTGGTTAAATTTCCATGGTCATTATCCTCTAAGGATTTGGTCAAATAGACTAATTAGATGAGTTTAATAGGAAAACAACAAAGTAAAAAATAATTGTACATCAGTGAAATAATTTGGCTGAGTAGACATATAATTCATATAATTTCTGAAAATTGTATCTTATAGTTCTTTATGCCATGGTTTCTCACTACTACAATATGTTTTTCTGGCTTCATTAGCCAGCGCAGAAATATGGGCAGCAATGGAGGCTCCAGTTTTGCACTGTTGCGAGTCAGAAACATACAAGCTTACTTCATGCTCCCAATGCGGTGGGCAATAGGAAGTAACCTACCTTCACAGATAAAAGGCTGGAGAACAGCACTCAGCGAGACCTTGGGGGCATTGTAAGCTCCTGTTACCTTGATTAATGTGTCTTGTTTATCATTCAGGAACACATACTTTCCAGGGGAAATTTGAACAATGTCTAACACATTTACTTTTCCTCAATTCTTGGCAAATATGTGTACGCTATCACAAAAGAACTTTATTTTTGTATCACTTCACATCTTTTCTTTTTTGAATAATGAGCCTTTATTGATAATATAGAAAAAGGGAAAAATACTTTTCTTGTTATTTGGAGCTACATTTTTAATTGTGATAAAAGAAGGTATATCAACATCACCATTCCTTTTGATTTTCAGTAAACCTCAAAGCCAAACATTTTCTGTAGTAAACAAAATGTTGCTTGATATTCATTAGAATGCATCTCCTTCCAGATAGGAGCTGTGTTCTGAGTCATTCTGTGCATAGCTCAGCTCTTGGACACTCTGAGTCCAGGTGTAGCTTTATGTATCTACCAGGAATAGTCATAAAGATTTATGAACAAATTGAAATTTATGGAAACCAGTATGTGTTTTAGATGCTTACCAATTAAGAGTTTTACACAATTGTAGATATATATATATATACTCACGCATACTATATATATGAAGCAAAACTTTTATATTTTAAATCATTAGTACCAATGTAAAATTTTGGAGTTTTATTTATTTTAAGCTTAATGCAGTACAAAAAATCTATTTATTATAAATGTAAAATCAGATGGTTCATATATATTCACAGTGGAATCTATTTCAAAGAAGTTTTGCTAAACAGAATATGACATTAAATATACATTTATTTGAAGTAAAAACAATTCATCCTTAATACATAATTAAAACTTCAGAAATTAATTCTATCAATATTTTTGAAGCTATAACATATTGAAATTAATTAAAGATGATAAAAATATATTGTTTTAATGTTTATTTTCTTTTACGTACATATTTTAGGCAATTCTACAATTCTTTTTATGATTTTAACCAGTAAGTTTCAACATAATTTTAGGCCAATATTTAAAACAATGGAAGTATTGTGTTTTATACAATTTGTATTCTATTCCTGTGAGCCATGAGTGGATCTGGGCCACATCAAATCATAACTGGGGAATTATTTCAAATATAATATTTTAAATTTATACTTTATGATTTATTAGTAAACCTACAGCAAATAGCTTTCAACTAACTTTATCATGATTTTTGCTAATCTTCAGAAGTTAAAATTCCATTGTGAAGGCTAAGAATAAGAATTTTGTTATTAGTATCAGTTTTTCTTTTGACATCTATACAAGTCAAATATAATAAGTCAATTTAATTTATTTTAATGTTACTGCATTTGCCTGACAATATTGCTTCATTCAAAGACTACTTTACGAATAGTCGCTTTGTAGTTCTGTTCAATCCTTGGGTACAGGGTATCATCTACTGGAATTTCTTGCTTTCTTCCTCTTTTTCTTTCTTTCTCTTTTCTTTGCTTCTCTCCTTTTTTCCTTTTTTCTTCCTTTCTTTCCTTTTTTATTCTTTCTAATAGTGTTATTGCTCTACTGTGAGAGACTTTTTTTTCCATTTTATTGTTTAGATTTCACTTGTTTAATTGTTTGGAAACTGGTGGATTTGTTCAGAATGGAGAGTCTTCTGTTGATCATTCATCACTTAGAACCAATGACTTTACCATTTATGTCTCTGGGGGAAAAAAGTCATTTTAGACTATGAGAACATTGGTATGTGGGTTAGAATGGATGATTAGACTCCCTATTTATTCATCTCACTCCAAATGATAAATGCCTTTTATATGAAGTAGCGGTGCGTAATATTTAGTTAAAGTTAGCAAGGGTTTGTAACAAAAGTAAAATATAGCTGGGCCTGCTGGCTTATGTCTGTAATCCAACGACTCCACAGACTGAGGCAGGAGGATCACTTGAGGCCAGGAGTTGGAAACCAGCTTGGGCAACATAGCACACACACACACACACAAAATTAGAATGTATCTCTCTTCCTGTGGTAGTAGGAGACATTTTTCACTCCTCTACTCTCCTGTTGTTCAGCTAATACAGGAGCTATGCTTGCAGGTGGGTGTAATTGAATACCAAAATGATATTCTCAAAAGATTTCCTGGGTCACTTTCCCAGGGCAGAAGTTAGTAAACCCTATAGGTTTGTGCTTCAAGCACATGAACTTTTCAAGGGAATAGCTGTGCTAACATTGTGGTCCCCAACTCCCTCTCCTCCACCTAACCTCACCAGGCTGCAGCTGCAGATAGGTAATGGTCCCTGGCCTATTATGAACCAGGCTGCACAGCAGGAGGTGAGCAGAGAAGCCAGGGAAAAAGCTTCATCTGTGTTTACAGCCACTCCCTATTGCTCACATCACTGCCTGAGCTCCACCCCCTGTCAGATCAGCAGTGGGATTAGATTATCACAGGAGCATGAACCCTGCCATAAACTGTGTGTGTGAGGGATCTAGGTTGCGTGCTCCTTATGAGAATCTAATGCCTGATGATCTGAGGTGGAGCTGAGGTGGTGACGCTAGTGCTGGGGAGCAACTGCAAATACAGATCATCATTAGCAGAGAGGTTTGACTGCACAGAGACTGTAATAATCAATTGCTTACAGACTCATTTCAAAACCCTATCAGTGAGTGGCAAGTGACAATTCAGCTGCATCCGGTGGTTGGCTTTAATTCACAATTCAGCACTTATTTAAGCCCAAGCATGGTCTACTCTTATTTTATTTACCGCTTCCATCCACATCTCTTTCCTTGCACTGCACGCTTGTCTCAGTCACAGTTTTGGTAAGCCCACAAGCTAACCTTAGCAAAAATGAGTAAAAAACAAACATCACTGGAGAGCTGCTTTGAAAAGGAAGAAAGACCCAATGATGAGACAGCAGAAGACTCTAAGACTGCCAGCAAAATGAAAGCTGCATTTAAAAGAAAATACCAACAGTCCCATTTAAATTATGGGCTCATTGCAACAGGTGATTCACATTCTCTAAGCCTGCTTTGCATAATATGTGGTGACTGGCTTTCCAATGAAGCCATGAAAGCTTCAAAACTGCTTTGCCACATGGAGACCAAGCATCCTGAATTAAAAGACAAGTCTCTGGAGTTTTACAAAAGGCAAAAAAAAAAAAAAAAAAAAAAATGAACACAAAGAACAGGAGCAATTATTGAAGGCTGCCATTTCGTCAAATGTGTCTGCACTGAGAGCATCATTCTTAGTGACTAACTGCATTGCTAAAGCTAAGAAGCCCTTTACCATTGCTGAATAGTTGATCCTGCCTGAGGCCAAGGACATACGCCATGAACTTTTAGGAGGGGCTGCAGTTCAAAAGGTGGCATGTATTCCTCTTTCACGTAGCACCATAACTAGATGAATTAATGAAGTAGCAGAGGATATTGAGGCACAATCGTTAGAGAGCATTAATGACTCACAGTAGTAGGCAATCCAGGTTGACAAGTCTACCGAGTTGACAACAAGGCAACAATGCTTGTTTTTGTGCGATGCATTTTTCAGGAGGATGTGCACCAGGATATGTTACGTGCAATTTTGTTGCCAACCAACACCAGAGCTACAGAACTATTCAAGTCTTTGAATGATTACATATCAGGAAAACTGAAATGGTCATTTTTTTGTCAGAATATGCATGGATGGAGCAGCTGTCATGACTGGACGGCTTTCTGGTTTCACTACCTGGGTCAAGGAGGTCGCTTCTGAATGTGAGCCTATGCACTGTGTCATCCATACAGAAATGTTGGCTAAACGGAAAATGTCACCTGAACTAAACAATGTTTTGTAGGATGTGATTAAAATTATCAACGACATTAAAGTAGATGCCCTTAACTCACATCTGTTTGCACAGCTCTGTGAGGAGATGTACGCAGAGCACAAAAGTCTTCTCTTACACACAGAAGTGAGATAGCTTTCTAAAGCTAGATCACTGACCAGAGTTTTTGAGTTACGAGGGCCACTCCAGAGATTTCTTTTAGAAAAACAGTCACCAGTGGCAGCACATTTCAGTGACACAGAATGGGTTGCAGAACTTAGTTAGGCGACATACAACCTGCTCAAAAACTCAATCTGTCACTTCAGGAGAGAACAACTGTGTTTAAGTGGCTACATTCAAAGCCAAACTGAAATTATGGAGGTGATGAGTGAACATTAGGATTTTTGACATGTTTCAAACATTAGCAGAGATTTTAAAAGAGACTGAGCCCGGGCCCACCTGGTGCATGATCACCTATTTCAACTTTCCAAAAGAGTTTGAGCATCACTTTCCAACCACTAAAGACCCCTGAACTGGGAAGGAGTGGGTCCATGACTCATTTGTGAATAAGCCAGGTGAATCGACTTTATCTGTGCTAGAAGAGGATCAACTGCTTGAGATCACAAATGATCGTGGCCTTAAAAGTATGTTTGAGACAACTTCAAATCTCCATACATTCCGGATTAAAGTCAAGGGAGAATATCCTGAGATTGCTGCAAAAGCACTGAAAAGCCTGCTTCCATTTCCAACATCCTATCTTTGTGAAGCAGGGTTTTGTGCAACGACAGCAACCAAAATGAGATTATGGAGTAGACTGGACATACATAAGCAACATACTTCAGGTGTCACTGTCTCCCATCACCTCCAGATGGGTCTAGTTGCAGAAAAACAAGCTCAGGGCTCCCACTGATTCTGCATTATGGTGAGTTGCATGATTATTTCATTATATATTACAATGTAATAATAATAGAAATAAAGTGCACAATAAATGTAATGCCCTTTAATCACCCTGAAACCATCCCCCCCATCTCCTCTGTCCATGGAAAAATTGTCTTCCATGAAACTGGTCCTCGTGCCAAAAAG
>CAUYSK010109983.1:0-18788 GCA_963575035.1 Avahi laniger
TTCTTTTTAAAGTTGGCTGCTAGAGGCCAGGCGCGGTGGCTCACGCCTGTAATCCTAGCTTTCTGGGAGGCCAAGGCGGGCGGATCGCTTGAGCTCAGGAGTTCGAAACCAGCCTGAGCAAGAGTGAGACCCCGTCTCTACTAAAATTAGACAGAAATTAATTGGACAACTAAAAATATATAGAAAAAATTAGCCGGGCATGGTGGCGCATGCCTGTAGTCCCAGCTACTCGGGAGGCTGAGGCAGGAGGATCGCTTGAGCCCAGGAGTTGGAGGTTGCTGTGAGCTAGGCTGTTGTCACAGCACTCACTCTAGCCCGGGCAAAAGAGTGAGACTCTGTCTCAAAAAAAAAAAAAAAAAAAAAGCTGGCTGCTAGAAAGCTTGCAGTGGTACCTGTGAACCACCAGCAGTGAAGGTGTTGGTTATAGATTATGGTTTGCATTTTTAGATTTCTTTTTGGCACTATTCTGTCTTCACACGTATTTTTTCTTTTTTTGGCCCCATGTTAATTTCCCTTATCACAACTTGTAAAACTTAGTAAATGGTCTGGTATACTTTTGAATAAAGCAGAGTATAAATAAATAATTGCAGGAAGCAAAATGGGGGGGAGAATGTACTGGTTTATTGAAAGTTACACTTGTTCATCCATTTGAATTCTGCTGAGTACACTGTGAATATTGGAGGAGAAAGGCAAATTGGAATTTTTATCTTAATGTTTTATTTTAAGACTATGTTTTCTGATAACCTAATATTGGAAGTGAACACAATGAAGGAGAGAGTTCACTTGTCCAAGGTAAATACTACATGGTTGAACTTAGCTTTAAGTTAAATATGTGCTTCTAGAACACTTATAGTGCTTTTTACAAACTGAGCATATAAAAGTGAATTGATTAAGTATACAGAAAATTTGTCCCCATACACTCTAGTGTACAAAATCATTCTCTACATTATCTAACAAGTTCAGATTTCTTTTAAGATGTTTTCTTAAAATAGGTTGCAGAATGGCAAAAAGAGTAGCTAGAAAGATAATAAACACATTACACACCATTAGAGCATCTTGACATTTGTGAAGCATAGTGAGACTTGTTCTGGTTAATCTGGTCTAACAAATAAAGGGCAACATAATGATATAAAGTGCAGTTCTTATTAAAGAACTTAGTATCTCTGCAGTCTTATTAACCTGATAATAAGATATCTTCCTACAGCAGGTCTGGGTATAAGTAAATAAATTGCCCTCACTGATATTAAAGAAAGCATGGGAAGGTGCTTGTCTTTCAAAAAGGTAGTAGTTACTCTGTAGTTATAAAACAAATTACCAAAACTAACTCAAGAAGAAACAGAAAATCTAAATACCCTTCTAAGAAGTAAAAAAAAAAAAAAAAAGGAATTAGTAATTAAGAATTTTTCCATATGCAAATGTAAGAGGGCTGGAATGGCTATTCTAATAAGAGACAAACAGAAATTGTTGCTGGAGGTGAAGAGGAACATTTTAACAATTATAAACCTAGAGAAAGTGAACACACAATCCCAGAGGCTAAATTCTTTTCAAGCGTTTATCTGAGTAAAAATACCAAAACCACACCCGTCTTTACAGTATATAAAGAACTCTCGAAATTCAACAATAAGAAGACAAACAACCCAATTTAAAATGGGCAAAAGATTTCAAAAGACACCAAAGAGACACACATGGTAAATAAGCACATGAAAAGATGCTGGACATCATCAGTCATTAAGGAAATGCAAACCAAAGCTACAATGACATACCACTTCATTCCCACTAGAATAGCTATAATCATAAAGACAGATAGTAATAAGTGATGGTGAGGATGTGGAGAAACTGGAACCTCCATATATTGCTGGTGGCAATGTAAAATGGTGTAGCTGCTTTGGACAACAGTGGCATTTCTTAAAATGTTAAATATAAGAGTTCCCATTAGATCTAGCAATTCTGCTACTAGGTATCTACTCAAGTGCAATAAAAACCTACGACCACATAGAAATTTGCACATAAATGTTCACAGTAGCACTATTCATAATAGCCAAAAAAGGGAAACAACCCAATGTCCATCAATTTTTGCATGGGTAAACAAGAGAGCACTATACAGCAATAAAAAGAAATGAAATACTGATAACATGTTATAACATGAACATCAAAAACATTATGCTACGTGAAAGAAGCCAGTCATAAAAAGTCACTATTATATGATTCCACTTATATGAAATGTCCAGAATAGGCAAACCTATGGAGAGAGAAAGTAGATTAGGGGTTGTCTAGGGCTGGGGGGGTGAAGGGAGAGGAATGGGGAATGACTACTAATGGGCATAAGTTTTCTTTTGGGATGATGATAATGTTCTAAAATTGGATTTTGGGGATGGTCGCACAACTTTGTAAATACACTGAAAACTACTGAATCATATACTTTAAATGGGTGAACTTTATACTATGTCTCAATAAAGCTCTTAAATATACTATGTTAATATAATAATGGACAAAACCCACATGATCATCTCAACAGAAGCATAAAACCACACGACAAAAACTTTCCACAAACTAGAAGAAGAAATTTCCTCAACCTGATAAAGAACATTTACAAAACATGTACAGCTAACATCACACTTAACGAGAAATACTTTCTGCTTAAGACTGGGAACAAAGCAAGAAAGGATGTGTGCCCTTGTCACTTCTATTCAACACTGCACAATAAGGGGGAAAAAACAGGAAGAAGGACAAAGTAAAGGCTTTCAGATTTGAAAGGAAGAAGCAAAACTGTATTTATTTTCAGACATCATCATTCTGTATGTAGATGATTCTAAGGAATCCATATGCAAAAAGCTACCAGCATTAATAAATGAGTTTAGCAAAGTTATAGTACACAAGGTCAATGTACAAAAACAAGTGTACTTCTACATATTTAGCAATAAACAGTCCAAAAATGAAATCGAGAAAAAAATACTTAGGAGTAAATTTTGCACAGTAGTGCAAGCAAGCCTTGTACACTGAAAATTACAAAACACTACTAAGAGAAATTAAGGATGACCTAAATAAATGGGGAAATTCCAGGCTCATGCATTAGAAGAGTCAACATTATTAAGATAGCAATTCTCTCCAAACTGATCTATCTATAGATCCACAATGCCTATCATAATCCCTGAGGCCATTATTTTTTGGGTAGAAGTTGCCCAGCCAAACCTAAAATTTATATGGAAATGCAAAGGATCCAGAGTAGCCAGACAAATTTGAAAAAGAACAAAATTGTAGGACTTAAACTACTTGATTTCAACACTTACTATAACAGTTATAGCAATCCAAGACACTGCGGTACTGGCACAAGAAGAGACATACAGACCAAGAAAACAGAAACCAGTCTAGTGACCAATCCTTATGTTTATGGTCAACTGGATTTTTTTGTTGTTGTTGCTGTTGTTGTTTTTTAAATTTTTTTTTTTTTTTTTTTTGGAGACAGAGTCTCACTTTGCTGCCCGGGCTAGAGTGAGTGCCGTGGCATCAGCCTAGCTCACAGCAACCTCAAACTCCTGGGCTCAAGCAATCCTTCTGCCTCAGCCTCCCGAGTAGCTGGGACTACAGGCATGCGCCACCATGTCTGGCTAATTTTTTCTATACATACACACATATATATATATATCTTTATTTTAGTTGTCCAGATCATTTCTTTCTATTTTTTAGCAGAGATGGGGTCTCGCTCTTGCTCAGGCTGGTCTCGAACTCCTGACCTTGAGCGATCCACCCGCCTCGGCCTCCCAGAGTGCTAGGATTACAGGCGTGAGCCACCGCGCCAGGCTGTTTTTTAAATTTTTTAAGAGATGGGTTATCGCTATATTGCCCAGGCTGGACTGAAACTTCTGGTCTTAAGCAATCCCTCATTTCAGTCTCCCAAGTAGCTAGGACTAAGATGTGTGTCACTGCACACAGTTGGTCAACTGATTTTTGACAATGGAGCCAGGGCAATTCAATGGGGTGAAGGACAGTCTTTTCAAGAAACAGTGCTGCAACAACTGGCCAGCCACATTCATAAAGATGAATTTAAATCTGTACCTCCTATCATACAAAAAGTTAACTCAAAATGAATCATAATCTTAAAAATAAAAAAATTATAAAATTTCTTAAAGAAAACATAGGAGAAAATCTTTATGCCCATGGGTTTGGCACATTACCAAAAGTATGTTCCATAAAACATGAAATTGGTGATTTGGACTTTATTAAAATTAAAAATGTTTATACTTCAAAAGACACTATTAAGAAAATGAAAAGACAAGCCAGAGACTAGGAAAAAAATATTTGTAAATCATATGACAGAAAATTTTTGAATATCCATTTCACCAAAGAAGACAGACAAATGGTCAACAGCACAGGAAACATGGTAATCCCTGGGAAATGCAATCGAAACCACTATAAGAGATACCACTTCACACCCTAGTATTAGAATAGCTATAATAAAAAGACGAACAATAATATGAAGTTAAGAAAGCCCTTACCTGCTACTGAACGGTATACTTAATGGTTTAACTGGTATATTTTATGTTACATATATTTCACCATAATTTTTTTAAAAGCCCCTACCAATATTAAAAAGAAAAAAAAAAGGGTGGTGAACCAAGCAGGAAAAAACAAAAACAAAAATATCTTCTCACAAAGAGAAGCCCAGCTTTTTAGATGGCTTCACTGGTGAATTCTATAAAATATTTAGAGATGAAGTAACACCATTTTTACATATTCTCTTTCAGAAAACAGAAAAGAAAAAACCACAACTTGTGAGTTCAATTTAAATGTATAATTAAAGGAATCATGATTTACCTTTTGCAGAAAATGTTATTAAAGTATTATAATGTATTATTAAATGTATTATAAAAGATATAAAGTATCAGACCAGAAGTCTTGAGAACCATTCCAGTCCAGACTTTGTTACCAACAGTTGTGTAATCTTTGTCAAATCACATCATCTTGCTGGGTGCTTTAGTTTCCTTCTTTGTAAACAAGGAGGTTCACCAGAGAAATCCTTTCCCATCTAATTATATGGCACATCTATTACAAAAATTTTGTTTAAAACTTGCCCAGTCCTAAATTGGTATAATCCTTCTGAAAAACAATATGGTAGGATGTATGTAGCAGTAAGAGCCAGTTCATATACTCTGGCAAAGTATTTCAACTTTGGGATATTTATCTTAGGAGTATAATTCAACCAAAGCAAAAGAACACATAAAAAGATGGTCATTGTAACAATCCACATGTCTAACGAAAGTCAAATAAGTTAGTAACACAAAGAAATATCAAATTACTAAAAACTAGTAGAAGATGACTGTAGAAAATATTTTTGTCTGGTGAAAAGAATCAGAATAGAAATGATTTCAACTATGAAAATGTACCTAGTATATCACGAATATGTTAAACAAAAGGTAATTTCCGTAATGAAATTAATATTAAGGTTGTGAGCCTATTACATGGATATTCAGTAATTTATTTTTATATTTCAAACTGCCCTTCCATTTAAACTTTTTGTTCCCTTTGAGACTCTAGAATCATTGTCAAGGACTCTCTCCCTAACCTTCCCCAGTAATGAGTGCTCTTAGGTCAGTCATTATTTTCAGAACCAGAATTTTAAGCAATTATTTTTTCCTGTTAGCATCAATAAGCAAAACCAAGAAGTGTTTAACAGGAGCCAACTAAAGAAGTAATATCAGAATTATCCCATTCTAACGCAACTGCTGCCAAAGTCCTGTTTCTCTTCACAGAACAGTTAAGTTTTGGTGCAACAGTTTCAGAGCAATGCTTCCTCCACCTCCAATTAGAATCCACCCCCCTTGAGAACATCTTACCTGAAACTACCATAGACTATAAGAAGAATGGAAATCAGAAATGTAGACACTTGACTGGAATCCACCAGGGAATAGGCCCTAGAAAAATAGAGAAAAAAAATTTAAATCACATGCAAAAACTCCCTATGGAAATTATAATCTAATGGAGTTCTATCATATAAACCCCACTAAGCTTTGTTTTCATCTTTAAGAAAAAAAGAGGTATAAATTAGCATTAACAATATGATTACAATGATTTTTTAAATAATATAAAATGATACCTAGTTTAACATGAAGAATAAATTGATAGGTTCACAGCTATTATTAGTTAATATTCACAGGATGTTAAATGACATCAATATAAAAATCCCATCTGTGATATACAATATATGTTTATAACATCTATCCCCAATTTAAAAAGTATTCAACTATCTACCAAATCTGTGCCAATGACAAAATGTCTCAATGATTAAACTTTTGTCAGTTTACACTTGAATCACTAATAATATTTTACTGGTTTTACTCATGATGAGGTAAAGCCTGCATCTCTCTGCTGAATTCTATTTCTCTTTCCACCTCTCTCCCTCCCTTCTTTCCTTGTTCTTTTTTTGGAGACAGGGTCTCGCTCTGTTGTCTGGGCTGGAGTGCAGTGGCGTGATCATAACTCACTGCAACGTCAAACTCCTGGGCTCAAGCAATCGTCCCACTTCAGCCTCCTGAGAAGCTGGGATTAACAGGTGCGCGCCACCACCCACAGCTAATTCTTTTTCATTTTTAATGTTTTGTAAAGAGAGGTTATTGCTATGTTGCTCAAGCTTGTCTCAAACTCCTGGCCTCAAGTGATCCTCCCACCTTGGCCTCCCAAAGTGCTAGGATTACAGGTGTGAGCCACTGCACCCAGCCCATTTCCATTTTTCTAACTGCCTATTATTGATTATCTCTATCTGGATGTCTAATAGGAGGTTCTTCAAAGTCAACAGGAAACTAAAGTCATTATCCTTCCTTTCTTACGTGATCATTTCAAGAAATGGTATCACCATCCCCTCGGCTGCCAAAGCTAGAAAGCTGTTGCGTTTTTGAGAGCCCCTTCCCTTACTTTCCACAGGAAATGACAGTCAGCTAGTCCTGCGATTCCCACATTCCCAGCTACCTTACCTCTCCTAATCCCACTGTCAATTCCTGGACTCTCCTCTAGGCGTGACTACTGGAAATCTGGTTTTGCAAGTCTGTCTCCATGAGTGCACCCGCCACGCTATTCATTCTTTTTTGTTAGGGATTTTCCTAAAACAAATCTTTTTGTTTTTTCCCATTCAGCAAATAATATTTAATTATACCTATGTGTCAGGAACTCTGACAGTCACTGGGATATAATAACAAATAAGACTGCCTTTGTTACTGGTCCTTGCCCAAATGTCTTTTCTAAAGGAATGAAAAATTAAATTTTATTCTAAAGGAATAAAAAAATTGAAGTAAATAAATGAATATAGTCATGGAGACTGTTACAAAGGAGAGAATGACAAGTATAGGCAAGCATAGGGTACTATTAGAACGTGCATTAGGTGGATCCCATCTAAAAATGGGGTAGAAGGAGAACTGTCCTGAGGGAGGTAGATGAATTAGACACAGAACACAATAAATAGGTCTTGGTCGTTGTTTATGGGAACCAGGAGAAGGAGGAATTAGGGATGATTCCCAGGTTTCTGCTGAGCAGCTGGTTTTGTACCATTTAGCAAGAAAAAGGCAGCATAAGAGTAACAGATTCAGAGTTAAGTTTTGAATGTTCTGAGGAGACAGACAGCTGGATACTCAGGAATACAGCTCGGAGGCAGCTCTGAGCTCAAGATGTATACTAGGAGCTCATCACCTTCTCCATGGCGATTGGAGCCGCAGGTGTGTGTGAGGGTGCCTAGCAGCAAGTGAGAATAGGACCTAGGATCAAGGCCTGAGAAACCTCCAAATTTAAAGATCAGGGAGGAGGAGGAGCTGCAAAGAAAACCAAAATGAAACAGAAAGAGGAGGCCAACCCAGATGGCAGGGTAAGTGTTTCACAGAGGCAGTGGACTGAACGAGCCTGACTTTAATCCCTTGCTCTGCACTTATTAGTAGCTAGGCTAGCTACTTAACCTCTCTAAGCTTCAGCTCAAAACCTTTTTGGTAACCCAAAGGGTTGTTAAAGGATTTAATGAGCAAGTCATATAAAGATCTTAGCACAGTAAGTACTCAATTCATGTGCACTTTATTAGGAGGAAGAGGTCATCTGTGTTGCATCCCGCTGAGAGGTCAAGACGACAACTGAAGTGTCCACTGGATTTATTTCACGTGTACTGGCGACCTTAGCAAGAGCAATTTTAGTGAAGTGGTAGGCATGGGAGTCAGACTGGAATTGTTGGAACTGACTGAGAAGTTAAGGCTAAGGAAATGGAGACTGTTTTTTGAAAAGTACAGGGAAAAGAATGGCAGTTGGAGGACAGCGTAAGGATGAGGGAGGTCTTAAAAAAAGGTTTTTTTTAAAGATGGGAGATACTCAACTTTTTGTATGCTGATTGGAAATTATCCCAGTAAAAAGGGAAAGACTGATGAAAACACAGGAAGATGTTAAGTTTCCTTCAATCTTTCTAGAAAACAAGGCATATAATAAAATTTCACGATAAGTTGTGGTCTATAATGTCATTTTTTGGGATCCTTAGTTATTAGAGATACATCCTGAAGTATTTATGGGTGTGTAAAAAAAAATCAATAGGGAGCATTAGGCTGAGCTGACTCCAGGGTTCTGGGTTCCTAAAGAAGCAAAATGAAACCCAACTAGAGTAACTTAACCAATCAGACACGGCCAACCAACCTCTAACTAGGGGCTTTACCAATCAGAAACCACCAACTCATCTCTAAATCGAGATTTTCCACTTTAACCAATGAAACGTTTTCTTTGTTTTGCTTCTGCAAACACCTTATAAAAGTTTCCCCCTCGTGCCCCCTCCAAGGAGCTCTGACCCATTTGTGATTTGGTGCTGCTTGATTCATAAGTTGCTGTTTGCTCAAAAAGACTCTTTAGATTTTTATGTGCCTAAGTTTATCTTTTAACAAGTAAAATAATATGATTTAAGATTGGCTTTAAAATACTCTAGGGAAAAAAAGGTTGGGGAGACAGATTTTTAAAAAAGGGCAAAATTGTTTTTAATTATTAAGCTGGAATGACAGGTGCATGGGAGTTCATTATATTCTCTCTACTTCTGTGTATGTTTGAAAATTTTCACAATAAAATGTTTAAAAAAAAAAAAGCAAAATCTTTTTTCCTCCCACAGCAAAATTTTTGAGAGGGTGAAATAATTTGAATACAATTAAAGTTACAAGAGACAGATGAATACGAGAATGTATGTTCTGGGTCATGAGTTCTGTCTCACAGCACCTCACAGGGACAGCCACTTTTTCCTAAAATTTCGGTCAGCAAGGGAGTGGAGAAAGGAAAGGCAGGAAACAGGATGGCCAGACGAGCTGCTCTCCTAGTCTCCATCCAGCAATGCAGCCGAGGGCGGCCAATGTGTCCCCAGACCATGTAGACAGGACTCACCCACCAAGAGGGACCTGAGACTGCACATTTTCTATATTAGGAAAATGCACTTCATCAATTTCTCTTTATTCTAAAAACCATGTTTCTTGCTCTGACATAATCTTTGCACGTTATCTTTCAAACTTCTGAAAATGAATGATCTGTTTAGCAGGAACATTTTCTTAAAAATTAAAAAAAAATTCTGACTAGGTCATATATTCACATGGTACAAAAATCAAAACTGTGTAAGAAGGTTCACATAGAGAGGTTTTTGTTTCCAGCTAGTCCTCCCCGACTTCCCCAGTTCCTCCAGTCCTTTTAGTAACACGGGTTTTGGAGACAGAAGATATGGAAGAGGTTGAGGGAATTTCTTATCTCATGCAGAAAGGATTTCCTGAACTTTAGAGACAGAGTGGTTTTGCTCTGTCACCAAGGCTGGAGTGCAGTGGTCTGATCATAGCTCACTGCAGCCTCGAACTCCTGGCCTCAAGCGATCCTCCCACCTCAGCCTCCCAAAGTGCTGGGATTACAGGCATGAGCCACCGCTCCAGTCCTTTCTGGATAACCACTTTTAGATAACTACATTTTTCAGTTTCTTGTACAGCCTTCTGGAGTAAATGCACAATATGGGCACATATAAACACCTATTATTTCTCACCATTTCTTAACAATAGGTAGAATATTAAATACACTGCTCTGTATCTTCCCCCTTCCCATACCTCATTTACAATATAACCTAGAGATCTCCCTATATTAGCAAGTGAAAATTTTCCTTATTTTTATTTTCTTTTAAACATCTGTATAATATTCCATTGTGTAAACCCATCAGTTTTTTGTTTTTTAGAAAACAAGTCCTGGCTGGGCACGGTGGTACCTATAATCCCAGTACTTTGGGAGGCTGAAGCAGGAGGATCTTTTGAGGCCAGAAGTTCGAGATTAACCTGGGCAACATAGCGAGACCCAGTCTCCACAAAAAAAACTTAAAAATTAGATGGGCATGGTGGTGCACACCTGTAGTCCCAGCTATTTGGGAGGCTGGGGCAGGATTGCTTGAGACCAGGAGTTCAAGGTCACAGTGAGCTATGATCATGCCACTGTACTCCAGCCTGGGTGACAGAGTGAGACCCTGTCTTTAAAAAAAAAAACACATGCAAAAAAGAAAAAAACAATAAATAAATAGTAAACAAGTCCCTTATAGATAGACAATAGAGTTGTTTCCAAAAATTCTGCTACTACAGTCAAGTTTGTAATAAAGAGCCTTATAAATTATATCTACATTTCACACACATGAAATGACATATTTGTGCAAAGTTCCTGAAAGTGAGACTGCTGGATCACAGAGGAAATGTGCTATAATTTGATAGATGTTGCCAGACCGTCCCCCAGAGAGGGTACGCACCGTTTCACATACTCACAGCAGTGGATTAGAGTTCCTATTTCCCAAAGCCTTGTCATCGTGGGTGAAGTTTTTCCTAGACTCTAGAGCTATAAAAGAAACAAAGGCAGCTTTCTTCTGAGGAACTTTTCTTTTAATGGAGTTTTACTTGGATAACTTGGCTTTTGTATCCTTTGTATTTTGAAGCATATTGTCATTACCTAAAAGGCAGATTAAACATCTAAACTCCCCAAATTCAGTGTTTTAATATCTGGTACTATTGTTTAACTATTTTGCTACATCTCTCTCATCAATGGAGACTCTCTAGAAACTCATCACTTAAGACTTCTGGACGTACAGGTTTAATTTTTTAAAGACCAGCGCCTCTCCCAGAGAGCCTCTGTCCTGTGCTGAGTGGCTGACTTTTCTCCACGGTCTGTCTTTCTGGATGAGGGCTTGACCATGTGGAAAATACCATATGAAGAGCGAGATTAGGCCTATCAGTTCTCACCACCGTATCTTGGCAACGAGCATGCCAACCCAGAACTAAATGCCTGATTTCAGAAAAATGTTCTCCTGTTTAATGTTTTTTCTAGACTCAACAGTTTTGTTTTAGCTTTCAAATAAATCTACACGGGAAAGTCTGGTTAAAGTTCACTCTTAATAATGCCCATGGTATTTTATCATTTATAATAAAACTTTTAAAAAGCTCTAACAACATTGTGAACTGTAACAAACACCACATAATTAGAAGTTATAACTCATTTCATGTTATTTCAAATTTCATATACTATTTCCAATTCGAACTACCACTGTATTTTACAAAAAGCCTTTTAATGAAAACTTTTTAGTAAGAATGTATTATAAAATACAGAATATGATTTAAATTAATTTTAGCTCATTTGCATCTTAAAACATTATTAATTCTTTTTAAAATTATAAAAATTCATGTTCATTATGAAAATTAAAAAATTGGTAGCCAGGCATAGTGGCACACACCTGTAGTCCCAGCTACTTGGGAGGCTGGGGCAGGAGGATCGCTTGAGCCCAGGAGTTTGAGTTTGCTGTGAGCTAGGCTGATACCACAGCACTCTACTGGGCAATACAGCAAGACTCTGTCTCAAAAAAAAAAAAAAAAAATTGGTAAATATATAAAGCAAAAACTACAAGCGCTTCCTCTCCCTCCTCTAGGAGTAGACAATGTTTGCAGTTAGGTATGTATCCTTCCACATAAAAACCGGAAACATACGTGTTCTTTTATAACTTGGTCTTTTAAAAAAACTCAACTATGTACCCAGGAGCTATTCTTTTCTGCTGCCTTATCTAACTGGCCTTTTGCTGCAAAATTAAGACATGGAAACGTCACAATACAGAAAGCACTCCTTTTTCTTTCTTTTTTAAAATAAGGAGACCAAGAGAAAACTTCCAGGTTCAATGAACACAGCTTTTAACCACTCACTGTTTCAACTTTCTCATTTTCTGAGTTATTGACGACAGCAGTCTCAGTGTTTCACATGTTTTTTTATCTTATTTAACTTTTAGCTTTCTGAACTAGAAAGTTAGACTATTGTTTCTAACCTCAACAGAAACAAATGGATGCCTTTGCCATGCCTCTAAAAGTCAATTTAAAATTTAAAGAAGATAGGAACATTTCTAACCATGGAATCCCAGGTAAAGATAACATACACATCATGCTATGGAACATTCAAATAGCTTGTGAAAACAGCATTAGGAAGAAATGCATCTTGTACTTTGGCAGATGTACCCTAACAATTTCTATCTAGCATGGAAGAATTATAAAAACATTGATACTGCATAATACTACATTTTAGATATATACAGAACTCATTTTTGGAAAACATCTGCTTAACAAATGTGAACATGTTAGCACATAGCACAAACATTTTGCTATCCTACAATAACTTTATAATGAGATTTTTCTTTTCTCCCATTTACCAAGGAAATTTCTGCCCCTTAAATACTCTAAGGCTGGAGACTTCTTAACATAGATGCATTATATTTTATGAATCGCCCCAGCTGATTTCCTTAGAGGTTGCCTGAGTCCAGTTCAAGTAGAGATATGTACACTTTACTAAGTCTTTAAAGAGTCCTGCAGACAGAAGAAACTGTTAGTTGATGCTAAGCCTGGGATGTACTTAGAAACACAAGTTCTCCCTCTCTCACTAGCTGTCCTAGCTAACATATAATCTGCTGGATCATGTTGTGTCTTAATCAGTAGAAGGAAATAACTACAAAAATAGCAAAACTAAAGTTTGAATGGAACATGAACTTGAATTATACAGAACTGTGTTGTTCAATATAGCAGCCACTAGCCACATGTGGCTATTTGGATTCAAATTTAATTAAATTAAAAATTCAGCTCTTTAGTCGCACCAGTCATATTTCAAGTGTTCAGTAGCTAGTGGCCACTGTATTGGATGGCCAGATAAATTTGCTTCACTGTGGTAAGTTCCAGTAGACTGCACTGACATACATCTCTATAAAGATATCCACGTTGTACTTCAAAATTGGGGTTCTGGAGTTTTATTGGTAGTAGCAGCCACATCATTTAACACTGTACTGAACACTTAATTCTCGCACCATTCTATAGGGTAAGTACTACACGTCCATAAACCCTTATCCAAAAAAACACCCCAAGAACAAACATGTTTTAGAATTCAGATTTTTCTGCATTTTACAAAGAAAACACCCCCACTGGGGTCTGGTGCAGTAATCTGTAATCAAAATTAATGTTTCTGTAGTGAGCATGAATATTCACACTAAGTAGAATAAATAAAAATTACAAATAGCCTCATATCAATTTAGATCAGGTTTGCTGCCAAATGCAGAAAAACTCTGGGTTTTTTTGAGAATTGTGAATTGCTGCGATTATTATCATTTTTTACATCAGGAGCCAGGTGCAGTTCTGAATGTAGACAGCCTAACTCCAGTCTTCCAAATCGACTTCATCATCTGCCCAAAACTGGATGACAAACTTAGAATCAGGAGACCCAAGTTTCTACATGTAATTATACAATAATTAGTCATGTGATCCTCCCTGAGCAATCCTTTATATCTTTCTGGTTGCTATAAAATCCTCTTTTGGCCCAGATAAACTTGAAAGCCCAACTAATTTTTACTTTCAAGAGTCTAGGTTTTTATATTGCACTTGTCTTCCAAAAAAAAAATAAAGAAGTATTACCAGAAATACCTTTCCATCTTTCATCTTGTGATCACTGACATATTATAGGTAAATCAGCACTGAAAAAGATGACCCTGTTTCCAGGCTACTAAAACTGACAATATTTATTTTCTTCTTTTAATCACCCAATATTTACATATTTTAAAATGGCTTAATATAAATCCTAGATTATGCCAGTAGAGCTAGATGAAGGTAAGCCATCATCTTACCTGAGGGTAGAGTCTCTGGTTGGTTTGCTCAACCCATGGGGAAATTGTTCTCGAGTCTTTCTTTTTTTTTTAATTTGGCCACCCCTAAGGTCTAACCCACAAGCATCTTTTTTTCCCCTCTACCAAACAGATTGCTTTGTCCAATATTTGTATATGCCCATGGTCTCCTGAAGTAGGCTCACTTTTCACCTACTCTACAAGCTCATAAAAACAAGCATATAGCTGTTTCCAAAATGTCTAAAGGTTTCCACTGCTGGTAATGATGGGGAATAAGGCTCCTCCTATACCTTTCTCTTGTTCTGCTCTTTGCCCCAAGAAAAAGCTGAAGATTCATCAGCACTTCAAAAGTAACACAAATTTGAGGATTTATTGCAAGAAATGGAGTAAGACTAAGATAGATGGGGTAGGCAGGGAGGGAAAAGGTATTCCAAGGAAAAAGGGTGGGTAGTTTGGCCAATTCTAGAAAATCAACATCCAACAATCTTATTTCACAGCCTCCTCCCTATCCTATATTTCAGACTCTACCAAAGCATCAACAAAAATGTGTCACTCTCCAGGCCCTCCTACTGAGTCCCAGAGACTCTGGATGGACAGTAAAGCCAGGAACTACTCCATTTTCTGAAATAAAGAAATTCTTACTGAAACGTAAAAAGAAACTAAATACATGCATTTGAGACATGCCAAAATCAGGTTGGCCAAATGTATTGAAAACAGACTTGAAGATTTTGCCAAGTGATATATTTATTAGTATAGGTCAGGTGTTGAGTTGAAATATTTTACATAGTCATTACAAAGACCACTAATTCTTTAACTACATTCCCCCAAGATTATAGCTTAATAGATAAAGGGCTACCAGAAATTTCTCTCATATATAAGACTCTAAGTACTCAACACCCTAAGATTTTTAGAACCAGATTTTAGTAGCTGCTCTACAGTCAAACATCTATTTCTAGCTGCTTTACCAGCAAGTGCTTATAACACATATCCTGCTAAAAATCATGCCAAACTGAGACACAGAGAGTACTGTTCCATAACGTGTTCTGTGTGTCAGCCTTCCAGCTATACAATGAAAGCATTCTTGTCCACCCAAAAACCAAGCAACTACTATTCCAACGCTGCACAGACATTGCCTTAGACCAGTACTTCTCAAACTTTTTGGTTGTGGGACAATTTAACTCTTAAAATTGAGGACCGGGACCCCCTAAGAGCTTTGGTTCACGTGGGTTACAGTTAGTGATACCTACCATATTATAAATTAAAACTGAGAAAAAGTTTAAAATATTTACTAATCGATTTATATGTAATAAAACAATTGCATGTTAACATAAATAACATTTTTTAAAGGAAAAATAACTGTACTTTCCAAAACAAAACAAAAGAAATTTAGAGAGACAAGGGGCATTCTTTACATTTTTGCAAACCTCTTTAATGTCTGGCTTAAATAGAAGATTTAGGGATTCTCATATCTGCTTCTATATTTAATGTATTTCCAAATGTTCCTTGGGTTGAACTCTACAGGGAAAAACTTCTGGCCTTAGACAGATGGGTGATTGAAAAAGGAAGGAGCATTTTTTTTTGAGACAAGAGTCTCACTCTGTTGCCCCATATAGAGTGAAGTGGCATCCTCACAGCTCAATGCAGCCTCCAACTCCTGGGCTCAAGTGAGCCTCCTGCCTCAGCCTCCCGAGTAGCTGGGATTACAGGTGTGTGCCACCGCGCTGATTAATTTTTCTATTTTTACAGACAGATCTTGCTCTTGCTCTGGCTGTTCGGTCTTGAGCTCCTGGCCTCAAGCAATCCTCCCACCTCAGCGTTCCAGAGTGCTGGGATTACAGGTATGAGCCACCAGGCCCCACCAAGGGGGGAGTATTTTAATGATCTTTTCAGATAACTAAGAATATTCTTCTTTGATACTACACTAAAATTCAACAAGTGGTAATTCCTTAAAGGTTCACTGCAATGTGGAATCTGAAACTGTACCAATGGATTTTACCCCCACGGGACTATCCTGTACTTTGGATGGCTCTTGTACCCGTGGATGATTTTGTAACATAATGCATTGGTAATCTGGCATATACTGATTCACCGAGTGCCTGCTGGTGAAGGACACAATGATTGCTAGTACAGTTTGGTGCCATTGCCTTGATTCATGCAACAGCACACCAGTCGTTTCACCCACCATAGCTTTTTCACCAGGAGAAAAAAAAATGCCACGATGAAAAAGACAAGTAACTTTAGTAGTATTATGAAAACCGTTTGACCTTATAGACCCCCTAAAAGGGTCTCAGGAACTCCCAGTGGTCCTTGGGCCACACTTTGAGAACTGTTGGCTTATACTTCTACCCAGAAACCCTGGCTATACAAACTGCTAGCACCTTCTCACATGTAATTCTTACACACATATCACAAACCACCAAAAGACAGAAGTTTTTTGCTATCTAAAATTTTTGGATTCAAATGTTATATGCAGCAAGTGTTTCAATTTATTCAATCTAATTTTATCTGCATTAAGTATTACTACAGAGCATGAGGAAAAGGCATACCTACACTTAGGACAACAGATGCCAGGACTGCCATGGATGAAGGTCCTTAATAGGAAAACACAGATCATTTATGTCTTACAACTAAATTGGAGTCGAGTGTAAGGTTTCCAAATAATATGTTCAAAAATAAAAGCTTTTAGGGTTCTGAAAGTTTTAACATTACCTTTTATTCTATATATTTATAATACATTTATATATCATAATATGTATCAATAATGTATTATAAATATATAGATATATTTTATAATGAATCCAAGACCAGAGATGCTGGGACTGACTTCGGAATCTGAATAGTGTCCTAGTTAGAGTGTGTTAAACGTGGCCAACATTCATCAATTCAACGTAAAAGGCAATTTATTGTGCAGCCTTCACACAGTACAAGTGTCCCAACCGCCATGATAAAAGTTTTGTTGCTGTTTTTCCCCGATATTACAAATACATGTTTGCACTGAGGTCATATGTAATCCCAAGTTCCCCCTGGTCCCGTCCCCCCTCGTTTGGAAAGCAGCCCGACATCTACTTCTGAACGTGCACCACACAACTCTACTTGCTGAGAGAAATGCGGTGTCTAAAGTGCCTTGATTATACTAAGGATTTAGTGACTCAGAGGGAACAGAAACAGTAAGACAGAACTTTAAGAAAGTCAGTCACACCTGAACTAATGTCTTTTAAAAAAAAAAAATACAAGTTCTCAGGGAGAATGGGCTAATGTCTTAAGGCAAAAATAAAGGGGATAATAGCAAACATTGGGCAAATTTTAATATCACTCAAAAACTTCTTAAATAGTGTTTCCCAAAGGAGATTATACTGGACAAAAGTTTTTTCAGCAATTTAACTGATTTACATGAATAAAAGTGAAGGACAAGTAGGTTTGGTAAGTACCCAGTTAAACACAATTAATTATTTGGCTTTTTTTTTTTTTTTTTTACTGGACAGCTACATGAAGCTAATGATATATTTTCCCACAACTTATCCTCCTTATCCTTTTTAAATAAGGCACACCTAACAGGTTTTCTGTTCCATAGCTCACACTTTGGGAAGCTCTGCTCTAAAAGAAAAAATCTTTTTTCAATGTAAGAGTAATGAAAAACCTGGTCATTAACTCTTGATTAAAAAACTAAATATAAATAGCAAGTACAATAATAGCAAATAATATTGGTTAAACATTTATTATGTGCCAAGTACCATTATATAGAACTTTAATTTCATTATTTCTTATCACTCTATGAGATAGGTAACTTATTATTACCCCTAATTTAGACATGTGGAAACAGATGAATAGAGAACTCGTTAAATGTTATAAAGCTAGTAAGCGATAAGAGTGGTTTCAAATCCAGACAGTTTCAGCCCAGAACTTTAAATTACTCTGTGCTAAATATCTCCAAAGAGCAGACACTTAGCTGTCTGGAGAGGATTCTTCTGTCCTTAGCAATAACAGGAATATTTAATATTCTTGTTTTTTCAGAGGTATATAAAGTATCAATGACTGAGGTCTTTAGCTGGAATTAATCCGCTTTTACTTCTCTGAAGAGATTCAGATCAAATAACTACTGTTCAAGACTCCAGAAGCAGGGGGGAAATCCTATATAAATATACTATTAGACACTGAAACAAGAATGAGAAGTTGTGGGTAATTTTATTTATGAATTTTAAAATTAATCTTGACAAAATTGAGACATTCATAAAATGAAAGTAAAAATTTTAAAGTCACACTAAGAAAAGATTATCTTTGGTTGGTAGTAAGGGGTGCTGGATTCTAGTCTACAATTGGAAATTTCTGCCAATCCTGAGAATGTTTTCAGAGGAAATTACTTAGCAGGAGTCAAATTATTCGTTAGAGTTTACATTACAATATTTTAAAGTGTGCATTATATAGATTTTCCCAAACACTGTTTTTTTCTTTTTCACTCTGTTGCCCTGGCTAGAGTGAGTGCCATGGCATCATCCTAGTTCACAGCAACCTCAAACTCCTGGGCTCAAGGGATCCTACTGCCTCAGCCTCCTGAGTAGCTGGTACTACAGACATGCGCCACCATGCCCGGCTAATTTTTCCTATATATTTTTAGTTATCCAGATAATTTCTTTCTATTTTTTTTAGTAGAGAC
>CAUYSK010109984.1:0-21765 GCA_963575035.1 Avahi laniger
CAATAATTCAGTCTTCACAATTAGCTCAGAAAAATCAATATTTAACTCTTGAATGGAGTGAGGATCAAACCCAGCAGTATTATCACTACTATCACTACTGTTATCACTACGCAATGTAAGGGTTTTGCTACCAAGAAACAAAGAATGGGTACTGCTCTATTCTTCCAACTATAACATTTCGCCTGTTATTTCAATATTTCCAGAAAACTGAGAAAACTCAAAGGGATGGCTCTAATACTATCATAAGCATAAGTGACCTTAGAATGAGAAAATAGATACAAAATATTAAAAATCTTTTTTGTACTACATAATGCATATCAATAACAAAACTCAAATATGTTATGCTACTATTTTCTCCATAAACAAAAGAGGTCAGCCAAATTGATCTCATCTCTCAGGTCTTGTAAATAGAAATAGTAACAAATATTTTCCATTCAACATAATCTAGAGACTCCTCTATCCTCGTATTGTCATCTTTCTTATGTAAAAGCTACTTCAATATTTTTCCGTATTCATAATGTGGCATAAAACACTAATTTCTTCCTACTTGTTATAAGCTTCATTCTTTATCAGTGATATAAAAAATTGAGTTCTTTTGTATCAGTTACTCTTCTTACTAATTGTTTTATTGATTTGATCATATGTCAAAAGAAATGATCTTTTATGCCACAAAACATTGAAAACACATGCATTAACCTCTTAGAAGTAAGTTGATTTCACTTTTTAAATTTGTTTCATAAATTTTAAGGATTCATTCAAAATAAATCTTTTTTTCAACGCATCTTTCCAATCATACAGTTAAGAAAGGCAATTTTTCCAGCTGTGTCTTACTAATGAATGCATTGTTTGAACATGCCTCTGTCCTAATTACAAGGGGGCCACCAGCCCCGGGCGCAGGCTGGAAGACACGCAAGGCACACAGTGGGCTGCAGGCCAGTGAAGCGTGTAGCCGTGCTGGAGGCACCGGGGTGGGACATAAGGAAGATGGTTTTACGGAGCAGACTATAAGCCTCCAGGGAGCAATGATAAGTCGCAAAATGGCACTAAAGGACGGCACACAGAAAATTACCAGAGAAAGACAGATGGGTGGGATGTCCAATAACCAAGAAGAAATCTGTAAAATGACTAGGGAGGGTGAGGGAATTGTAGATAGAGTCCTTGAGGAAATAAATAAATAAATAATAAATAAGCCGTGTCTGTAAGCGCCAAAGCGAAAGCTAGAAATCACGGGGTCAGGTGGCAAGCACGTCCTTCAAAAGCTTGATGAGTAGGATGCAGCTGCCACAGATGATCATACCAAAGTAAACTCTCAAACCTAAGTGATACTAGTTTAGCCATCCTGCTTCAGGGTCAGGGGTGATGCCTTCTCAAGGCTTGGGAAAGGGAATGAATGTTTTCTGTTTTCATGGTGTGTTCTTACCCTGCTTCGTGTAGGTGAATTTATTTTCCAAATAATACTGAGAGACTATACAGACAATGGTATACACTTGAAGGTGAAGAAAAAGATTTGAAGACATTTATCCTTTTAGACATATTTATACCTGGACTCTGTTAAGCTGTTAATACAGCTTTTGTGAATCAGGCTTTCCACTGGAATTGAAGAGCATCACCTTATTTTCCCTGGGGTGCTTTGGCTGTTACAGTATTCACGGGAAGCCACACCGCTGGTCAGAACAGGCCTTCTCGGAAATCAGGATTGAAAGCCCCCCAAACAAGAAAAAGGAAAGTCAGCAACCGTACAGAAAGTTGGGGAAGGAAGACACTATGGCCGAGTTTTTTTCACCGCCATGCCATATCAGAATTACAGAATGGATTGCACCTGTTCTCTCAGTTCAGCATGTGTATTAGTTTGCTAGGGCTGCCGTAACAAAGTACCACAATCTGGGTAGCTTAAATAGCAGAAATTTATTGTCTCACAGTCCTGTAAGCGAGGAGTCCAAAATCAGTACGTTAGTAGATTTGGTCCCTTGATTCCTTCTGGGGGTTTTGAGAGCAAATCTTTTCGATTTCTCTCTTGTATTAGAGCTCCTGATGGTTTGCTGGCAATCTTTCTTCCACTTTCCTTCACTTGAAGATGTGTCATTCCTCTATCTCTGCCTTCATCTTCACATAGTGTCTTCCCTGTGTGCATGTTTCCATGTACAAATTTCTCCTTTTTATAAAGGTACCAATGATATTGGATCAGGGCCTACCCTAATGGACTCATTTTAATTTGATTACTCCTGTAAAAACCCTATTTCAAACTAAGGTCATGTCCTGAGTTACTGGGAGGTAGGACTTTAACTTATCTTTGTGGGGGACACAATTCAACCCAGTAAAGGTACAAGGAGCCAAGGATTAAGTCAAGTACAATTTATTGCATGGCTTTTAGAGATCACTTCCACTGTCCAAGTTTTAATGGTGAGAAAATTGAGGTCAAGAAGAGAAAAATTACTTCCCCAAAAAGGATCAGTGGAACAGTAGTAGATGGGTTTTGGCCAGGAGTGAGTCTCTTGATCTCCAAAACAAAACTTTTGAAGCTTCATTGTAAATGCCACTAAACATTATTTACCCTTTAGATTAGCGCTTCAGAATTTTTGGTCACATAGTCCCTTTCAGACCATGAAGGAAGCTGTGAACCTTCTCCTCGGAAAATGACCGTGAATAGAAACCGACCCAGCGTTGCATGGATAGGAAGAACTTCTTTGAACACCATCTCTAATAATCCTTTCTCCAGATGTTTTTCTTAAGTCAAATAATCTCAAGTGCGTTTTGATTCTTAGAAAATTGTTTAAAACAGTGTAAAATTGTCTTAAATAGCAAGGAGACCATGTTACCTTTAGGCTTGGGAAAAAAATGCATATTTACCCAGAGTGGAAATTCACCCCTTTCTGGCCTTTTCATCTGTCTTAAGTGAGGCGGGCTGGAAAGCCGGGGTCTGTGCTCAGCAGCATGGCTCCAGTCACCTGCCAACTCCTTCGACTTTCTGTTTCAGTCAGGGAAGCAGGCTTGTGTATGTTTGCACTGATGTACTGTAGACATCTACATTAATATTTAGTTGCCAAACTATAGAAGAGTGTTTAAAATAATTTAAACCAAAAATAAAACTCTTTCCTCTTTCCAGTTTGCTTTTCACATAGTGGATGATTTTGTCCAAAGTCCATTACTATTGAAATGAGGTTTACATTTTCCAAATGTTTAACAATATGAAAACTAATATTTCACTTGGAAGTATGAAAGCACACCATTATAGTCATTCAGATACATGGCTGTTACATCTGGAATTTTATTAAAATTCAACATTTTTGGCTGTTCTCCTCTGGCTTTGAGCATTGGCCCCATCCTGATGTAATAGCTCTCATCTGACTTGTTCCTCCACGGGAAGTTTCCTGCTTTGGAAGCCTGGGGTACGCCGCCTGCTGGGCTAGGACTCCTTCCAAGTCCTAGCATGTCAATATGCTTTTACCAAGATCACTGTATTGTGGCTTATGTTGTCAGCATTGCAACAACAATGATAGTTAAAAACAGTGTTCAGAGCAAGGTTTGCTCTTTTCAGCAGTTTCTTCTCCCCAAATTGCCTCTTCCAATTAACAAAAAAGAGTTGAAAACCCCATTTCCTGAAGCCACCTGTGGCCTGCCTTTCTTTAGAATAAATTTCTTTCACACAATCAGGAGTTCCTGTAAGCTCCTGGGCTCTTTTTGAATGGAAATTAGGGTAAAATAAATTTGGATTCTTTTTCAGAGCTAGGGTAGTGGTGGGTGTTGGATGTTAAATTCCCTAATTATATTTCAATCCTCATCTCATATCTTTTTATAACACAACCTCTGACATTTTTTAATTCAGGATATTGACATAATTTTGCTGGTGAAACATATGCTTTGAGCACTGAATTTGGAAGTATATGCCTTAGGTAATACTTTCAAATATATCAGAGATTAAATTTAAATACAGATATTGGCAAGATGACAATTATCATTTGAATTCAGACAAGGAGGCTAATTTGATGGCTAATTTGGCATAGAAAAAATTGTTCTAAACAATCACATTTGAACAAGCAGTTTAAATAAGCAGTTTGCATATTTTAGTGTGCTCTTGAAGGCCTTTATCATCTGAACCCCCCTGATTCTAGATCAATACTCCCACCACTTTCTGGAAAAAAAAATGAAAATACAATCTACTTATTTGGGAGTTATGTCATACTAGCTAACTTTCCTTATTCCTGTCATCTGATCTGACCACTCAACTACATCGAATGAAGTCTTAATCCTTGGCAAAAGCAATAACCACATGGATAATTTGTCCCATAGTGTGGCCATTTAGTTTCTTGGCTTCATTTTAAGAAAACTTTTTCTCCGCCCTACCTAAGTTCCCACTTCTATGGTAACAATCCTGTATTAGTTCCTTAGGGCTGCAGTAACAAACCACCATAAACTGGGTGATTTAAAACAACAGAAATTTGTCGTGTCACGGTTCTAAAGGCCAGAAGTTTGAAATGAAGGTGTTGGCAGGGCCATGCTCTCTTGGAGTTCTCTGTGTGAGGATCATTCCTTGCCTCTTCCACCTTCTGGGAGCCCCAGGCATTTCTTGGCTCCTAGATATATCTCTGCCTCCTCCTTGACTCAGAGCTCTCCCTGTCTGTTAGTGTTCAAATTTCCCTCTTCTCGTAAGGGTACTAGTCACATTGCATTAGGGGCTACCCTAGTGACCTCATTTTAACTTAATACATCTACCAAGACCCTATTTCCAAATAAAGTTACATTCACAGCTATAAGGGGTTAGAATTTCAACATATTTTCTGGCAGGACATAATTCAACCCATAAAAATCCCAAATATTTTATCTCCCTAAATTGCCACAGCTCCGTAATTATATTTCAAATATTCCAAGTACTGTCTTTCACCTTTTCATCTCACTTGAGCCAATAAACCGACTCCAGCATTTCACCTTATTACGGTTACTCGTTCACTGAGCCCAGCATTTCCTGAGTATCAGCCCTGCCTGAGCCTGCTTCTTTTCAAGCCTCTGTTGTCAATATCACGATCAATAACACATCCAAGTTTGCTTGCCTTTCTCTTGCTTTGTCAACTCACCTGGAGAAACTGCAACTACTTTTGAACTCCATTATCTGTTGTCTTCCGTGCTACCAATCAAAGAATGATCATTGGGAAAATCACATAAACAAGATGCTGGTTTCACTTCAAATATATGTGCAATAACAGAGGCTCCTCCACTTACAATGGGGTCCTGCTACGCCCATGGTTAAGTGGCAAATACTGTAAGCCAAAAATACATTTAATACACTTAACCTATGGAACATCATACCTTAGGCTGTCCTACCTTGAACATGCTTGAACACATATACCAGCCTACAGGTGGACAAAATCATCCAACACAAAGCCTAATGTGTAACAAAGTGATTAAAAGTGCATGTAATTGTTTGAATACTGTACTGAAAGTGAAAAACGGAATGGTTGTATGGTACTCAAAGTACGGTTCCTACTGAATGTGTATCACTTTCATACCATCGCAAAGTTGACAAGTCTTAAGTCGGGCCATTGTGAGTTGGGGATCAGCTGCAGTGCATTGTAACCCCATCCTGCCCTGCTACCAAGTATGCTCTAGTGCTCTGATGCCTATTTTCCACTCCTCATTAGCCTCATGTTCAGTTGATGATTTCCCATTGCGTCGTATTTCTCTGAGAAACAGAAACAGCCATAGCACAGTAACTCGTTCAGAAGCCTAAAACCTAGCTCCACTTCCCCGCCTTTTTCTATCAAAAATCTTTTCCTCAATTGTCCTCTGGATCAATCTTTCCCTTATCAGCTCCTTGGTCAGCTCCCCGTTCCCAGGAATCTGTTTAACCTGTTACTGGCTCTATTAATTGGCTCAGGCTTCCACGACAAAATGCCATAGACTGGGTGACAGAAACAACAGAAATTAATTTTTTCAGAGTCTGGAGAGCAGAGGGTCAAGATCAAGGTGCCAGCAGAGTTGGTTTCAGGCGAGGACTCTCTCCACAGCTTGCACACGGCACCTGCTTACTGTGTCCTCACGTGGCCTTTTCTCTGCCTGTGCTCAGGGAGAGAGGGGGAAAGGTCTGGGGTCTCCTCTTCTTAGAAGGACACAAGCGCTATTGGATTAGGGCCCCATCCTTATGTCCTCATTTAACCTTAATTTCCTCTTTAAAGACCTTATCTCCTAGTATGTTGAGATTAGGGCTTCAACATGTAAATCTGGCAGGGGCAGGGGACATAAATCAGTCCATAACACTGGCTCATTGTCTTTTTATACTGACATGCTTCATTTTCTCTTTTTCCCTTTTTAAAAACTCACCCCAGTGGTCGTATATATGTCTCAGCTACTGCTGGCTCCTTTTTCACCTAAACTTTAAATATTGGTTATTCTTACAGATTTCTCCCTGTTGCTCTTCTTTTGTGCAGTCTGCCACTCCATGCTCTCTATACGGGCAAATACAAATTAAAAATAAGAGGCTTAATTTTCCCTGTTGACAACAAGGGAAGAGACATATAACATTGCCTCCCTATTTTTAGAAAACTTATACAATTTTTTCAATTTCTTCGAAGTAACTTTTTAAAACCTAAATAAACCTCTTGCCAGTTTTAAGACCAGGTCCTTATTAAGGACTTGGAAAACATCTCTTTGGAATATAAATATCCAAAGAAGACAGTACCCCTAAATCGCAGGTTCTGTGTTAGGGGAGGAACCTAACTTCAGCTAAAGCCTGCTTCCAAGTTGCAAAACTACCTTCTATCATAAAGATAGAAGTTTTTTTTTTTTTCCTTTGTATAAAGCCAAGTAACTAAACACAGAAAGTCATCTCAATTGCCAGTGGCGTTTGCCAGGTGCATGAACTATGAGACAGAGGGTGCTGTCAAGTCCTTGACTAGAGGTATAGTCATTATTTATCTTGAGGCCAGGAATGCAATGGGTTGTATCTGCATAGCCATGTAGAAGAGTGAGATTTCTTTCTGTCTTTGCCATCTCTTAGAGAATTGCCAGTGAAGCATATCGCATTCTTCTTGAATACTTATTCAACAATAAAATTGTTTTCTTCCCCTTTTACCTTTGTGGTGAGGTTCTCTAGGGTGGGAGGAGATTTTGTTTTAAATTGTATTTCCCTAACATTTCATTCATAGTCTTAACTTCTTGCTGCTCCCAAATTTTATCTCTAGCCAAGACCTCGTCTTTGAGTCACCGATTCTCTAGATTTTCACTTGGATATCTCACAGTCATTTTAATTTTTAAAAACTCGAAATGCAATTCCTAATGTCTTCTTCTATACCTTGTCCTCACCAAGTCTCTGCCATTTCAATGTAATATGCAACTATCTATTGGCTCCTGCTAAAATTTTATTATCCCACTATTTTTTCTTACTATTATCAGCTGTCTTTTTTTTAGCAGTGTGTCATCAAAACCTCTTGATTGTATTTCCACTTAAAACCAAATCTCTTGATTACATTTCCAACATAGGCTTTGATTCTGTCATCTTTGCTGATCTTACCAATTTAACATACTGCAGTTTTGTGATAGGAGTATTGTAATATTGCTCACCTTGTCTTTCTTTGTCCATTTTTATCCCTCCCTAAACCATTCTCTACACCAGAACAACATTGATTTTTCTTAAAAAGAAAGAAGATTCGTTTTATCCTCCCTCTAAACACTACAATTTGTAAAATGTATTTGAACATAGGACAGTTTTGTAATTTTTATTATTTTCATCAAGCTTCTATTAACATCTAGATTCACTCATTAATCATAACAAAAATATTTATTAAGAAACCACTGTGTGCCAAAAAGGTAACTAGTTTTACTTGGAATGCAAATTGATAAATACAATGCTAAGACATAAAATTAATTCATTTTCTTTGTGAAGTTATTTGATAAAATTAGAATTGATTTACCACCTACATGTTCAAATGTAATGCTATAATGAAAGTCAATTCATTCCATACAATACCCACCTGTTTATTAACCATTAATCACAGTTATGGCAGATGTGATCAGGAGGATGCCCTGCACTAGAGCACTAATGTGTAATTAAATGTTCTTCTTTCACAGTGCTCTCTAAACATTACAAAGTTTCTTTTTCCTCTAATGAAAATAATTGTTTTGTATATTAAGTAGTCTATTGCTAAACATACCTGTGATATTCCCAGAAAAATTCATATTATAAAAAAACTAGAAATTCAATCAGAAGTGTGAACCAACCAACTAACAAAACTCTAAGTATTCACAGACTTGTTGAGGGCCAAAGTGAAAGCTTATAATAAAATTAGTGTTATATTACTGACAGGGTTAAAGATTTTTAATATGTTCAATGAAAAATGGAAATATTGGAAGAAGTAAAATTCAAATTCCAAAGATATAATATTGTTTTTGCAAATATTTTCTGAATTCATTTAATTGATGCCTATTTATGTAGCACCTGTTAGGTTCCAGATATTGCTCCAGGCATCTTGAAAACTTTTGGATCATTAGTGAACAAAATGTGCCTTCTAAATCTTACATATCTTACATATGTGGGCATCAGGAGATAGATAATAAAAATAAGCATTATAATATAATGTGGCATTATGCTACTGGAACATGAATAGCAGAGAACAGTAAGGTGGATAGAAAGCACATGAGGTAGAGTGCCAGGTAGTGGCTTATAACAGGATTAAATAAGATGGTCAGGGGAAGTTTTTTTACAAGAAGATTTGAGTAAAGAGTTGAATATCTGGGGAAGAGTGTTCAGAAGATGAAACATCTGCAGAGGAACCAGGTAGAATAAAAGCCCTAAGTTGGGATCCTTGTCAGCATGTTTGAGGTGCTACATGTAGGGCAAGGTGCCTAAGGTGGAGTGAGCTGGAGAGAGTAGGAAGAGGAATGAGGACATGAGCTTAGTGACAGGGAGCCAAATTACTTATGACCTGATGTGTCGTCAGGTCATTGTAACGACCTGGCCTCTAATTCTAAGTAATATGGGGGCTCATTATAGTGTACTGAGCAGAGAAGCACATGCTGACTTATATTCAAATGATCACTTTAGCTGCAGTGATGACTACAGGTATGAAGGGAAGAAGCAAGACAATGTATCAGAGGTTATTGCAATAATACACATAATCGGTGACAAAGGGTGGGCAGGGTGTTAGTAGTGAGTGAGTGGATTTAGTGAGTGTACTTGGATTCTGGATATCTTTTGAAGATCAAGGAACTTGATTTGCTATTACACTGGAGGTAGACCGTTGGAGAAACAGAAGGTCTTGGCTTATATCATTGGAATATTTGAGTTGCTATCTGCTAAGAAGCGAAGCTGCAGATGGAGTAGTTGTTTTGTTTTTGGAGGGGAGAATATCAGCAGTTCAGTTCAGTATTTCTTATATTAAAGGCACCTCTTAGATATGTATCGAAATGGAGAATTCAAGTAGGCAGATGGAAATTCATGCTTGTAGTTTGAGAGAAAAGTCTGGGCAAGAGATGCAAATTTGAGAGCTATCAGGTTATAGGTAGTATTTTAAATAATAAAGACAGATGTCATTATCATTTGAATGAGTATAAGCAAAGGAGAAAAGAGAACTAAAGATGGAGCTTTGGAGTACTACAATATGTAAAGTTTGGAACAGAAGAGGTGAAACAGCAAAAAAGAGTGTGAAGAAATGTGGCAGAAGGAAAAAACAAGAGAGTGTGCTGTTTTAAATACTTTTTGATGTATTCAATGAAAACATGTTTTTGTGTTGATGAATACAAAGGGATGGTGGCTGAACCGAATGCGTAACAGACTGATGGGGCTGGGATTGGGTGGCAGGGCTCATGACCTCCGTAGTTGCCTGAGGCCCCACACTCAAGCACTCACAAGGACCCTGTGCTTGGTTTAATACTCTGCTTTCACCATCCTGAAATTCTTAATAATTGTTAACGACACTGAAACCCAGAGCTAACCTGATTAAGCCCTCCAAACTTAACCTTTTAATCTCTTTCTTCTAGTTGATCTTAAAACTCCATTAGTAAGTCACATAGCCAAACAATCCTTATAGATGATATCTCTGATTGTGAGTCACTACAGTAACATGCTTCAGGTTCTTAAGGTTGTTTTTAGGTACCAGGGGGTGGGTAGTCCTTGTCCAGTTCAAGCTTGTTGAGACTACTAACCCTTCACCTGTTTGAATGCCCCTGGGAGGTGACCTTTTGACATCAGAGAGCCAAAAACTCCACCCTCAAATCATGCCAACACTGCCATTTTCTGAACATGTGTTTCATGAAGAGCCACACGTAGATTGCAGATTATTCACTTCCTTTACCTCCAATAAATATCTCTAAAACCCCGTTGTTGCTGAAAGGGCAAGGAGGTTTCAGTCTAGATCTGGTTACTCATCACACAAAGACACAATTATTGAGACAATGAGGACCGCCAGGGAAGAAAGGGACTTTTCATAGGACAGACATCTTGCCAGGAAAACTCGAGAAAATGCGTCTAATCCATCTCTCCCCTAGTGGAGATCACAGGCTTTTTAAGGAGGGGCCATATGTCTTGGGGCAGGTGGAAGGGGAGGGTGGATCCTGGATGGTGAAGTTTGCCCTGGGCCTCCAGAACCTCATCTCCTTTGTCTTGCAGAAAATCCATCATTTCAGGCTGGGGATGGGGCTGTGGACTTTTGGGGGTGTGTGGTGCCTTAGTCCTATAATCCCAGCAATTTGGGAGGCTGAGGCAGGAGGATCACTTGAGGCGAGAAGTTCAAGTCCATCATTTCTGGGAAATAACTCGAAGGGTCAAGTAGTTAATTAAGGTACAGGATTGTAAAAAACATATTGGGGTTCATGGAGCCATAACCTTCTGCCTCCTCACCTGGTTGCCTCATGAATAAACTCTTTCTCTTTTGCAAAATCCATTGTCTCAGTTATGGGCTTGCTGCACAGGCAGAACCAACCCAATGAACTCTCCCATTTTTATTTTACACTGGGCCCCACAAATTATGTAGCTCTTCCTGGGGTTGGGGTTTTCGATCATAGGAAATGTGGGATAAATATTTTTTTTCTATTTTTCAGTTATGTTTTGGGTATCTGATGTATAATACAAAACAATTAACTTATTTTAAGATGATTGCAAAAATCATTGTCCTCCTTCTGATTAAATCCGCCACCTCCCTGACATTCCCTACACTTGGAGTTTCATAATCCTTTCTAAAGAAAAAGCAAATTTCTGGTTGCTGAAAGACTAAATTGCATCCATTGTTCTGCTGATTGCTTTGCGAATGGTAGATGTATCTATTTTGATAATCATCTTTAGAAATAGATGTATTTGGATTAAAATCCTGCCTCAATTCTTAAAATATTTGTGACCTTGAAAAAAATTACATAACTTTTTTGAGTTTCATTGACTTCATCCAAACACTAGAATTTATGATATCATTCTTCAATGAATATAAACAATAAGTTAATATTTACATTACCTTTAGAATTGTTCACTTGGTGGGTATTAAGTCAGTAGACACAGCAAAGTTGGTTATAGCAGAGGGTTTTTTTCTTCTTTTCCCTCCTTCTGGCTTTGATACTGGAAAGGCCAAAATTCATGGTTAACAAGATTGTAAATGAGCACAAAGACAAGGCAACAGCAGCAACAACAGAACCGGCCAATAAAATCCCCATCTTCAAAATGCTTAGCAGTCAACAAGTCAAAGCTCTGAGAGAGGAGAATATCCATATCTTTGAACAAAGTTTAAAGTTTGGTTATTGTGACGGGCTGAATTTTGTCTTCCCCAAATGTGTATGTTGAAGTCCTAAGTCCCAGTACCACAGAATGCAACTGTATTTGGAGAGAGGACCTTTAAAAAGATAATTGAGGTAAAATGAGGCCATTAGGGTGGGCCCTAATCCGGTATGACTGGTATCCTTATAAAAAGAGGAGATTAGAACACAGGCTCAGGGGCAATGACAACGTGTTGACAGGGAGAGAAGAGGGTTATCTGCAAACCAAGGAGAAAGACCCAGAAGAAACTACCCTGCTGACACCTAGGTCTTGGAATTTTAGCCTCCAGAACTGTGAGAAAATAAATTTCTGTCTTTTAAACCACCCATCCTGTGGTATTTTGTTATGGCAGCCTGGGAACACCAATACAGTTATTACAGTAGGCAACATATATTGATTACTAATCCAAGAATATTTTGTTACCTAAGTGACAAGAAAATTAACAGGACTTGTTCTAATTTTATCCAAAAGCAAGAAGAATGAGTCCCAGAAAATACATTTAAAAGGAGAGTAGGAAACAAAACAGTAAAGATGCTTGAAATGATATCTCACGAATCCTGCCCATTCAAAACATGTCTCATACGTTATTCGCTTTGGGAGACTTGAAAATTTTTATGACATAGACTTAAAGTATTCCATGCCATTATTTCAAGTTATCTTTTTGTCTCTTAGTGATATTAAGTGTTTTCATGTAGATTATGGTTTCGTTAGTTTTAATATTTATTTTTATATATTTGTTATTTACAAATGTAGTATTTTCTTCCATTATATCTTTAATCACTTAATTTTATATATAGGAAGGATGTTGGTTTATGTATGTTAATTTTGAATCAAGTTGCCATACTAATTTAAATGTTTATATGACATTTTTTCACTCAAATTTCTAGACTTCTCTATGTAAGTTATAAAATTATCTGAAAATAGTGGTAGTTTTATGTCCTCACTTAATGTTTTTTATGACTGTAATACTTTAAGAACTTTAACTGAAAATGATCATAGTAGACTTCCAATATAAATAAATTTTTGGCTGAGGTAGAATTTGTAAAGAACTGTCTTAAAGAAAAATACATCTACTTAAAACAACATTAAAAGATCAAGAATGAATGTTGAATCGATAAAAACCTCAGCATTTATGGAGAACATCACATCATTTTCATTTTGTTTTTATTATGCATTGAATTATATTAATATATTTCTTAATTTTGACATATTCTTGCATGTATGGAATATGTTTCATGGTGTTTCTTAACGCCGATTTTATTTCCTGATTGACTTAAGGACTTTTACATTATTAAACATGAGAGAGTTTTAAAAATAGCCAAATAAAACGTTCAGAAATAAAGAATCAAGTATATGAAATAAAAATTTCACTGGCTGGGTTTAGCAGTATGATAGCCATAGAAGAAATGATCCATAAGCTTGGAGAGCTTTGTCAAATCTCATCAAAGTCTCCTTCCTCTGCTTCAGCCTGGGCAACAGAGTGAGACTCTGCCAAAAAAAAAAAAATGCATTATGTTATATTTAAATTATACTTTAATAGAATGATTTTCAAAAAGATTTTGAAATTTATCTTCTCTATCTAAGTTCTAGAACATCCCAGATAAATTTAAGTTTCCAATTCTTTATAAGAGACCTTTTTCTGAAAAAGTATCTGGTCCTCTTGGTTTTGTGGGGGTCGTAGCTCCTTAACTACCTTCTTGATTTATTTTATGGAGTTGCTCTATTTTTATTTTCTCTCATTTCCAGGGGTAGGGTTTATAATGTTTATTAACCTATGAGTAATTTTACCAGATTTTCAAATTACTTGGATAAAGATGAGTAAAATAGTCTCTTTTGTTTTCAAAATTTATTTTGTGTGCTTGGCTATTTTCTTAGTATCATTTCTTATTTTGTGTTATTTGTTCATTATGATACATATGTATATGTTATAATTACACATATTAATATAATTGATGACATTAACATGTAGAGCTTGGTTTCTCATAAATGAAAGAAAAACATGTTTGGCTAATTTAGGTCTTAAATATTCCTATGACAAGTATGTCTTTAGGTAAACTTTGATGCCCTGAACAGTTTTTGTATTGTTTTACTCTCAATGTAATCGCTTCTATTATTCTTTTTCTTTTAAGTAAAAACTAACATTTTCCTTAAAGTGTCGACTATTCCTTTCTCTAATTTTTTTTTTTTTTTTTTGAGACAGAGTCTTGCTTTGTTGCTCTGGCTAGAGTGAGTGCCGTGGCATCAGCCTAGCTCACAGCAACCTCAAACTCGTGGGCTCAAGTGATCCTCCTGCCTCAGCCTCCCGAGTAGCTGGGACTACAGGCATGTGCCACCATGCCCGGCTAATTTTTTCTCTATATATATATTTTTGGTTGTCCAGATCATTTCTTTCTATTTTTTAGTAGAGACGGGGTCTCGCTCTTGCTCAGGCTGGTCTGGAACTCCTGACCTTGAGTGATCCACCCGCCTCGGCCTCCCAGAGTGCTAGGATTACAGGCGTGAGCCACCGTGCCCCCTTTCTCTCATTTTTTAATATATGTAATTATTTTCTAACTCAAACAAAAGTAGAAAAAAATAGTATCAGCGAATCACGAACCAATTGCCCATATTCAATAAATATCAATTTATCAATTTTCTGCTTTGCTAATTTCATTTGTTTCTTTCTCTGTTATTTCTTCCCAAATCTTTTGAAGCAAATCCTATTTTATTTGTAAATATCTCAGTACCTATCACTAACAGATAAGAAACTTTGAACCTGATCTTGAATCTAATCAGGCCTCTATATCTACAAGTTTATGGGAAATATGAGCAATAGAGAAAAACAACTTAAATGACAGTATAAGGATATAAATAGCCAAACCCAGAATATGGAAAATTCTGTTGCTGAAACCACAAAGGGATTTCAGCCTAGGTCCAGTTACTCATTAAGCAAAGATCTAATTATTGAAACAGCAAGGATTGCCAAGGAAGAAAGGAATTTTTAATATAAAAGACATCTTGCTGGGAGAACAGGAGAAGCTGCTTCAAATCCTTCTCTCCAACTGTGGGAGATCTTGGGCTTTTAAAGAAGGGCCATGCCTCTTAGGGGTAGGTCATAGTGTAACTAGCAAGGAGTTACATGCCTTGAGGCAAGTTGTGGGGGATAGTGAATCTTGGCATCAGGACGTCTGCCCAGGCGCCTTCAGCATCTCAGGTCCTTTGTCTTGCTTCTTTGTCTTGATGAAATCCATCATTTCAATGAAGCAACTCAAATAGTTAAACAACAACAAAACATATAGGGGCATTGAAATTTGTTCTTAGAGCCAGTTACAATTCCACTAGACAAATTGTTAGGTAGATAGCAAGGGACCTCCAAGATTCGCCTAGTGACAAAAGATTCTCCTAGTTCCATCCTGGGAACAGCGATGCAGGAAATGGCTTCTTGCCTCTAAGGTGTCCCTGCAGCAGCACTGTCTCAGAGACAAATGCTTTCACAGAAACCAGCTGTTTCAGGCAAAGAAAGGTAGAATTTCAGACACAGGAAGAGGGGATGTTTTCAGTTAAGAGTCCCGTTGAGACCTGTAGGGACAGCTGCAGAACACGTCCTATATCCTCCTTTCAGGAGCAAAGCACTGATTCCCCCAGCTGTCCTGAGTGTTGGCTTCTGAGGGTTCATAGCTGAGCACACCTAAGACTTGTCCCTGGTTGAAGGGAGCTTCCCTACCCAAAGGGTTATGTTGCCTACCTTTGTAGTAAAATAACAGCATAAGCACTTTGGCCTCGACTGGAGACATCTCTAAGATGCTGTCTTGGCTAGTCAGGAATCAGCCAAGGCTTCTGTTGCAAGTCTATTGCTGTTCACCTCTTCTACTCAGTCTTGCTTTTGCTATTCCCTTACAAAAGTTGTTCCTGCAAGCAGTGTCTAATAAACCACATGTATGTCCTCATCTCTGCTTCAGCTTCCCTGTCCTGGGAAAATTGACCCATGGAAGCACCTTACAAAGTGAAAAGAATGGTAACTACATATAATATTTCCAAATAGTTGACCCCAATCAATATTATATTAAATAGCATTCAGCAGCTGATTTAAGGGAACATGAGTTGAAATATATGTTTAATGTACTGATTTACAAAATATAAGGCTTTAGCTGCTGAAATAATCTGGTATAACCTGGAGAATAGTCACATAGGTTAAGTAATAGCACAGTTGACCTAGAGGAGCTACTTAGAGGGTGGAAAGTGTTGTACAGTGCACTCACTAAATCCAGTGGTATGGTTTCCCCTCAAGCTACAAAGTAAGAATGAGGTCAACAACATAGCCATTTGAAGTGCACACTCCACCATTAGCAAGAGGAAAAAGATCACTAACTCATTTTTGAAAGACCTTTTTTAGGACTTTACCTGTCAAGGTCATGATCAAATTTATGCCTTAGTCTTGAAAAATGCTATGTCTCAATGTGAGTATCTTCAAGTCTATAATTTGTGGGGATAAATCACATCCTTTGGAGGTACTTATTCTGCAATACCTTTTTGTCTTAAATACTATCATCTTTGTACTCAAAAGAACTATATCTCTTTTTTATTTTATATTTTTAAAAAAATTTCTAAGGTCTTTTTCACTTTGGTCTTATTGTTCTTGATATACTGTTAACATTAAATAACATAAAAGTGTCAAAAAGGAATAAAAAAAGAATGAAGGAATACTTGGGCATAGTACTAATAAAAATTTAGCAAATACTAAAGTGACTAGAAGGGGAGATTTAATTTAAAAATACATAAAGAATTAAGATACTAATTGAATATAGATATGAAATCTTATAAATACATATATTTTGATGTCTTTTTTCTTGGTTTTAATTAATGCATGTAATGGTATAAAAATTTAAAAAGCACATCCTAGAAGAAATGAATTTTTAGAAAACATTATACAAGTCATATATACTGCTAAAATTGAAATAGTATAAAGTTAAATACACAATCACAACACTTAAAAATTACGTAGTAAAGTAAAATTTGACTTACATGGTATTTATGACAAATTAAATGATCTTAAATAGTCAATGTACATCTGAAGCTCAGTGATGACTGATATTCATAAGGCTTGATCCAGCAGGACAATAGAATTCAGATTATTAGAAGGAAGTCAGGTTTGGATTTAGGTTCCTCTATTTACCAGTGGCATGGAGTGCAATTCACATAGCTTTCTTAGAAAGAGTATCTCTGGTAACAATGAAATAGAATACTCATGTCATACCTCACACTATAAACGATAAGAATTATATACTATGGTACAATAGGACATTTAAGAACATAAAATTCTCTTGGAGTAGTGAAAGATCTATTGAATTTTATTTTGCAGCATTAAATAAGTTATCTAACAATATTTCAGCTTATGGACATGGTTCATTTTATAATCTTTTTAAAAGAGAGAATTATACTATCCCAAAGTCCTTGTTTCTCCCTCATCTGTGCATGATCAAAAGATAGTTGCTATAGTAACTTTAAAGATGACAGCTATGATGATTCTGTGTCAGAACCAGTTATAAAAATGAATGAAACCTGGGATGGTCTATATTTGTGAGGAATGTTAGGAATGTTAGGCAGGAATCCATAACCCATAATATCTTTCTTGTCACCAGCCTTGGAAAGCAATTTCCGAGATTCATTCTTTTGGATCCTTCATGACATATACCTCTGACTAGAAAGGTAGCACCAAAGGTTATTGCCACGAAACTTTGTCAAACCAGAATGGTCGAAGCCTAGTTAAGAGTAGCCCTTTGGGAAAGGGATTCAGGAACAGACTGAAGAAAATGCAGGATGGGAATGAGGAGTAGCAGAAGAGACTAAGAAGTGAGGAAGTATGAATAACAAGAAGAAATGTGGCCTAGTTTATAATTTGCTGCTGGAAAGCTCTGTACGTTTGCACTTAAGATAAGTTTCTTTTTTGTTCCTTTTGGGAAAAAAAAATCATGAGTTATCTCTATTTCAAAACATTATTATTACTGAGATTACGGGCAATTCTCACTTTTTTTGTTGTGCTTTGCTGAAATTTTAAAATGTAAAAAATAATTCATACGTATTACTTTTAAAACAAGACACAAATAATATTAGCAAAACAAGCAACACAGTCCATGAGTGTTGTTGTAGAAAAGAAGATGGATGTATTTAGAGAGAGATTATGGAGGGAATACTGGCATCACGGTCTGTAACTGAGGGACATACGAAATGAGCCCTGAGCTCTGGGTGTTCTCCTTGGCACAGGAGTGATAACCACCCGGTGAAAAGGTTGGTGAGACCTTACACCTCCAGTCCCAGCCCCTCTCCTGGGCTTCCGGATCGGGCACCCTACACCTGCCACTAGCAGGACCTGCGTTCCCCACAGACATTTCAGAACTGATAGAAAAGTAATAGATAAGACTCGATTCATTAATGTAAATTTGATGATAATAATAAACTTTAGTTTGATATAAAATTTCTTACTCAGAACAACCCGAAGTGTTAACTTCAAATCGGTTGGTCAGAGTAGAAGGACCCAGGAAAATGTCAATATCAATCGCAGTTTAGGGTAAAGGGAAGCCAGGGGAGGTTGGGCAAGTCCCAGACTTTTTAAAAATCAATCAGCCAGATATATGAAAGCCATCCTAGAAAGGAATCTGGTGGCAGAGTCCAGATCATTCAATTCTATTTAATTTTGAAAGAAAACCAGCGTTAGATTATGCAATGAGTGCAGAAAGTTTAGACTGAGTAACGTGATCGCTTGTAGAAAATATGTGGGGTTTTCTTTTGTGTTAAGATTGTTGCTCATACTCTGATTTACGTCAGTTGATTTTCTTGCCAGATTAATTAGGATGAATTCTATATGAAATGAATTAGTCTGTAGGAATCATTTAGACATTTTTAGGGGTGATGTTTGGAATAAATCAGTATTTCAATTGTCATTTATCTATATATTTATAAACATTGTAAAACTGTATTGCATGTGATCCTACCAGCATTTGAAATGGTCTCTGTAGAGTACTGTTTGCTCTGATATGAAAACAATTTTGAAAAGCTTGAAGGAAAGAAATTGGTTCATTTCGTTTGTTTGTTTTAGTGAAGAAAGGAATGACAGAGTTTAAAAAGGAAGTGCTATAGACTCAAATCACAAAAAACTAAAAATGATATTTTCATATAAACAAATGTTAGAAATCAATTATTTTGTTTGCATAGCTTTTCATGCTGACATGCAGCATTCATTAATAAAATATAAGTCATTCTTTATTATAGACAAAGAAAATGTTCCATACATCACCCTAGAGAAAGACCATTTAGAAATAAACAAGCAATGCCTAAGGAGATGTGTAATGTAGCAAAAGTAGCCACCCAAGCTGAGTTATCTTTTGGGGAACAGAAATAGGAGTAAACAACTATCCTGAAGGGAGTGATTTGAAAATAAATTAAACATTTTCCCATGAGAGGCACAGCATAGAGAGAGATCAAGTATTTGTGAATACCACCCAGCAGCCATTCAAGACAAAAAGAACACCCAAATGGCATTTAAACAATGTGTTTTCTTTTGTAGTAGTCCATTTGTAAGTTTTTAAAATTTCTCATAATCCATTAAAAATCGGTCTTTAAAGTTGGTCTTTTGTTATGAATTTAGAGGCCCTGTTATATTTTCAACATTTTAAAATTTAATTATTTCCTTTGATTTCCATAATATTTTTGTAAATCTCCTTTTGAGTTAATATTTTGCACTTTTATTAGCATCTTTTTTCCTTAAAGGTTAAAGCAAATTTCTTATCTTTAAAGGCTTGCCATTTCAATTTTTTTATTAATGATTTTAAAGTCCTTAAAATATTTCTACTGATTTAATCTACAATAACCTTAGTTTTATGTTGGTAAAAAAAATCAAAGCTGAAGCTGATATTAAAACTTCATTTTGCTTTTTTAAAAAAACCTTACTTTGGAGCTTTCCATCTGAAAGTCAAATAAACTAACATAGAGTTTATAATTCACTGAAATATTGTGGTCAAGGCAAACATTTGAAGGCATTCTTATAATTTCCTCTTACCATCTTCTCAACAGACTCTTTGCAGTTAGAGAGGCAAGCACATCATTGGAACCCCACGCCCTTCTTCAAAGACATCTGTTTTTCTTTTGGTAGTCACCAACTCCCTGTATCTTGACTTCAAATGATCTCATCTCTTGGTCTTGCTCATTCCTATGTTCATATTTGAAGAATTACCCAAATAGCTCCATTAATTAAACACATTCTATGTGAGATGCCTCCTCTACTGTGCTGTATTCAGCCTCCTGGTGGTCTGTGCCTTATTTTATGCCTCCAACACAGAAAGGAGAGGTGTGACAGACCATATTTTCACAAGGAACTGTGGCTCAGTATCTCAGTCTTCAGCCACTTTTGTAGCTCTAGTTTTACTGTGTGGAAACTTTCTCCTCACTGACAGGGAAGTATAAATATTATTCAAGTAAATGGAAGAATTTGGTTAAGGTCATAGAATAATGTAACAAGGAACCAATAATTCTTATTTTCATTGATTTCCTAATTGTAAAATTTTATTCACAAACATCCAGACACATCCACCTTCACCTCACCCTCTTGGTGTGGGCTCTTATGAAAACAGAACCTGAGAAGACATTTCAAATGCACACAGTTTACTGGAAAGATGAATCAAGAAACACTAGTAGAGAGAAGATGGGAAAGAAACCGTAAAAGCTATGTCACTGACTGAGTAAGGTGCCACTGTGAGCAATTGAAGGTTAATCCCTCTGTGGAATTCTGTGGCAGACTATAGATTTCACATCAGAATTATTCCTTCCAAGGGACAGGGAAGTTGTTTTTTACTTGTTTAGTTTCGTTTCTTTTAGCCAATTCCCTGTATGTCATTTGTTGACACCTTCTTTTGGAAACATTAACGCCCAGTACTTCTTACTGGCCCTGTAGAGGCCTGACCTTGGTATTACGGCTAGGAATTGAAAGCTTCCAGGCAGATAACAATGTTTACACTAAGCATGTTTGATCATGTCAGTACATAAAGGTGAGACATTAGAGTACACTGACAAGGCACAGACAGCATCTGCTATGCATATGCATCATCTTCACAGCCTTGTCCAACCAGCCAGTTATGGTCTTTATGAAATGGAAGGCAGCTTTAGTTTTGTGATGGTTAATTTTATGTGTCAGCTTGACTGGGCTAAGTGATGCAGAGATATCTTGGAAAATATTATTGTTGGGTGTGTCTGTGAGATTAGTAATTGAATTAGTATACTGAGTAAAGAAGATCCACCATCACCAATGTGGATAGGCACCTTCCAATCCGTTGAGGGCTCCAAGACAACAAAAATGCAAAGAAAGAATAAATTCTTTTTCTCTCTTCTTTAGCTGAGACATTTATCTTCTCTTGCCCTTCAACATCAGAGTTCCTAGTTCTTCAGCCTTCAAACTTTGAAACTTACATTAGCACCCCCTGCTCTCTACCCCCACCCCCAGTTCTCAGCCCTTTGGCCTCAGACTGAGTTAAACTGCTTTCATTTTGGGGCCTCCAGCTAGCAGAAGAGACATATCACAGGAGTTCTTGGTTTCCATAACTGCATGAGTCAATTCCCATAATAAATCTCTCTTATATACCTTTCATCCTATTGGTTTCTCTGGACAATCCTAATACAAGTTTGTAAAATGTTTAGATGAATCATCCTGAGGATTTGTTTTTCTGGATATCTACATTATAGAAGTTCAGGAATGTTGACCAGATACCTTTCTTTGCCCCATATACAATAGTTAATGTTTTCTGGTACTTAATCAGTTCCAAAATCTATTCTATATGCTATTGAATAAATCATTTGATACTCACAGCCACACTGTGAGGTATCTATTGTCAAGGCAATTTTTACAGTTAAAGAAACTGAGTCAAGGTAAGTTGTAAGATTGGATTAAGGTCATGTAGCTTCGTAAGACATAATTTCTATCCAGACATACTTACTTCAAAACCCTGGTTAGGATTATTCTTGAGTCCTAGATTACCAGATCTTCTTATTCAATCAATGTCAGGTAATGTTGATGT
>CAUYSK010109986.1:0-12637 GCA_963575035.1 Avahi laniger
CTACAGGGAGAACTACAAAACACTGAGGAAGGAAATAACAGAGGATGTAAACAGATGGAAAACCATACCAGGCTCATGGGTCGACAGAATCAACATTGTTAAAAATGTCTATACTACCCAAAGTGATCTACAGATTCAATGAAATCCCTATTAAAACACCAACATCATTTTTCGCAGATCTAGAAAAAAATTCTATGCTTCACAGGAAACCAGAGAAGACCCTGTATAGCAAAAGCAATCTTAAGTGAAAAGAACAAATTGGGAGGCATCAATTTACCAGACTTCAAGTTATAGTACAAATCTATAGCAACTAAAACAGCATGGTACTGGCACAAGAACAGAGACATAAACCAATGGAACAGAACTGAGAATCCAGATATAAAACCATCCTCATATAGCCATCTAATCTTTGACAAAGCAGACAATAACATACACTGGGGAAAATAATTCTTATTCAATAAACAGTGCTGGGAAAATTGGATAGCCACATGTAGAAGACTGGAACATGATCCACACCTCTCAACTCACAAAAATCAACTCACAGTGGATAACAAACTTAAACCTAAGGCCTGAAACTATAAGAATGTTAGAAGAAAATGTTGGAAAAACTCTTATAATAAGACATTGGCCTAGGCAAAGAATTTATGAAGAAGACCCCTAAGGCAATCATAGCAACAACAAAAATAAATGGGACCTGATTGAATTAAGAAGCTTCTGCACAGCCAAAGAAACTATCATAAGAGCAAACAGACGACTTACAGAATTGGAGAAAATATTTGCATGCTATACACCTGATAAAAGCTGATAACTAGAATCTATATAGAACTCAGGAAAATCAGCAAGAAAAAAATCAAACAACCCCACTAAAAAGTGGACAAAAGATATGAACAGAAATTTTTCAAAAGAAGACAGACTAATGGCCAAAAACCATGAAAAAATGTTCAACAACTCTAATCATCAGGGAAATGCATATCAAAACCATAACGAGATATCACTTAACTCCAGTGAGGATGGCTTTTATCAAAAAGTCCCAAAACAATAAATGTTGGCATGGATGCAGAGAGATAGAACACTCATACACTGCTGGTGGAACTGCAAACTAGTATAACCTCTGTGGAAAGTAATATGGAGATACTTCAAGGAGCTACACATAGAACTACCATTTGATCTAGCAATCCCATTACTGGGCATCTACCCAAAAGAACAAAAGACATTCTATAAAAAATACATCTGCACTAGAATGTTTATAGCAGTACAATTCACAATTGCAAAGATGTGGAAACAATCCAAGTGCCCATCATCAATACATGAGTGGATTAATAAAATATGGTATATGTATACCATGGAGTTCTACTCAGCCACAGAAAACAATGGTGATCTAGCACCTCTTATATTATCCTGGATAGAGCTGGAGCCCATTCTACTAAGTGAAGCATCACAAGAATGGAAAAACAAGCACCACATGAACTTACCATCAAATTCGTATTAACTGATCCACACTCTCGTACACTTATAGTAGTAACATTCATTGGGTGTCGGGCAGGTGGGCATGGGGAGGAGGGGATGGGTATATTCACACCTAATGAGTGTAGTGTGCACTGTCTGGGGGAAGGACACGCTTGAAGGTTTGACTCAAGTTGGGCAAAGGCAATATACATAACCTAAACATTTGTACCCCTATAATATGCTGAAATAAAAAAAAGAAGATTCTACTAATCCTGACATTATTTTGAGACAGTGACCCTTCCTTTGTGTGATCATGTTAAGTGTCCTGTCTTGCTGACAGCTTTGATCTAGTGGAGGTTTCTTGCAGCTGCACAGCCTGAAGAGTATATTTTTTCTCAAAATGTATGTACCTTTGCCTTCTGATTTTAAGAAAAAGTAGGTCCATTTTCCAGAAAGCAAAATATTGCAAAAGGAAGTTCTAGGTACAAGGGTGAGAAAAGGGCACCCACTGAGTCCAAGGATGGTAGAGGCATCTGGGACATCATTTAGTGGGTATGTATTTCACTCCACCTCAGAACTCATGGGGTGATTTTTGCACAGACTACTAAGCAAAAAAGGTTATTTCACCACATCTTTAAGAAAAAAGCTATTAAGGCCTTTCCACTTCACTGTTCTGGCATAACTTCTCTGTGCCTCCATTTCTTCAACTCAAAAATGACAATAATGGGACCATCTCATAGAGTTTCGTGTGGATTGAATTAATTAATTCATTTAAAGCACTCAGACTCATACTCAAAACACAGCAATAATTCAAATGATGTTAGCTATTGCTGCTGCTGCCACTATGGCTCTGATTGTTATGGAACTATGTATGCAGTTGTGGTACCTAACAGAATTTGTAAATCTGAAACCTGTAAGCAATCTAGATTCTAGAAACATCAAAATTTACCATCTTGGTAACTCAGATCATTGTCACACACACTTCATAATTAAGCACATATTCCTCCAATTCTAATTACCCAGGAAAAAAAGATTTATAAGTCATCTAGTATTTAATATGTTTTGGGAAGCCATACTTCAAAATGATTTCAGAAATATATTAGGTTATTAAGTATAGATGTTGAATTTCCTTAAGTACTAAGTTTGACACTTGATATCTCTGACATTTCACTTTGACACTTCTTGTTTTTCTTTTTGCTTTTTGTTTTTTTATTGTGAAGGTACATCCTCATTCTTCCAAACAAATGTTTTGGCTTGTGATTATCTTTCAAATTTTTCTTTAGAGCAATTTTTGTGAAACCATGAATATGGGTTCTGTCATGGAACCAATGCAGCACAGACAGCCAAAATGTCATTGAAGTGTTCAGGAAGGATGTGGCTAATGAATGCACAGTACATCAATGGTTTGAGAAGTTCCATTCTGGTGATTTTAATTTTGAAAATGATCCCTGTGGGAGACCAATGTGGATGATAATGAGCTGAAAGCTATAGTGGAAGTGAATCCATCTCCACCTATATGTGAATTAGTAGCAAGGTTTATTGTTCCAAGGTTACTATTCCAATAATGTTGGACCATTTAAAACAAATGGGCAAGGTAAAGAAGCTGGATAGATGGGTACTACATGAATTAAAAGAGCATCAGAAGAGAAATCATCTCAAAGCTTGTCTTTCTTTGCTGTCACAGCATAAAGGCAAACCATTTCTATACCATATTATTACATGTGATGAAAAATGGATTCTTTTTGACAGTCACAAGCATTCAGTACAATGGCTGGATAAAGATAAAATGTCAAAACAAACTCCAAAACTGAATATTCATCAAAAAAAAAAAAAAAAGGTAATGGTGTCTGTTCGGTGGTCCAGTGCTAGTATTATCCACTAAGGCTTCCTGAAACCTGGTCAGTTGATTTCAGAGGATGTCTTCTGCAACCAATTGGATGAAATGATTAGGATGCTTGTGATTAAGTAGCCAGGATTGGTCAACAGAGACAGGCTGATCCTCTTGCAGGACCTCATGTGGCAAAAAGCAATGCTGCTCAAACTACAGAAGCTGGACTTGGAAACTCTCTGTCATCCACCATATTCACCAGACCTTGCACCAACTGACTACCACTTCTTCAAGGCTTTGGATCACTTCTTGCAAGAAAAAATATTCAATTCTCAACAAGCTGTGGAAAACGCCTTTCACGATTTTATCGTCGCTTGCTCTCCAGGCTTCTTCACTGCTGGCATAAACAAGCTACGATTAAGGTGGCAAAACTGTGTCTATAGTTTAGGCATATACTCTGGTTAATTGTACTGCTTCTTGTTAGAGATATAAAAAACTACACTTTTGATTCAAAATCAGACATTTCGTATTTAATGGCCTAATAGATGATGAGCTCAGATTATGCCTGTAGTTTTCAGAAAAACAACCAATGTGAGAGACTACTACCATCCATTGAGAGTTGTTCAGAAACTGTGGGATTTACCACATAGAATAGATAAGGAGAAATTTGCCAAATATGTTAAATAGTTTGCAAAATAGCTGGCTTAATATGTCTCCCTGCACCCACGGAGAGTCCATTCCTATGATGAGTCTGGACTTGACTGTGTGCCTTGTTTTGGCCAATGGGATAAGAGCAAATGTGAGGCTAGCAGAAGAGTGAAAGGTGCTTGTATTAGTCAGGTTTCTCCAAAGAAACAGAACCAACAGGGGAGCAGGGAAGGTTAAAGGAAGAAATTCTTGTGGCTACGGAGGCTGTAAAGTCCCACAATCTGCTGTATCCAAGCTGGAGACCCAGGAAAGCTCGTAGTATATTTCCATTCCTAGTACAAAGGCCTGAGGACTAAGAAAGCTAATGGTGTTAAGTCCCTGTCCATGTGCAAGAGAAGACCAATGACCCAGCCAAAAATAGCCAGAGAAAGCGAATTCTCCCTTACACCATCTTTTGCTCTATTCAGGTTTCCAACTGACTGAATGGGGCCCCTCCACACCAGGAAGGGCTATCTGCTTTACTCAGTCTACCTATTCAAATGTTAATCTCAGCGAGAAACACCCTCACAGACCCATCCTGAATAATGTTTAACCAAATGCCTGGGTGCCCTGAGGCATGGTCAAGTTGACACATAAAATTAATCACCACAGTGCATCCTTGTCTTGTTCTTGGTGTTGGAGGAAAAGAATTTAGTCTTTTACCTTGACTATGCTATTAGTATGTTTTTTGTAGATGTCCTTAATTAGGTTGAGGAAGTTCCCTTTAATTCCTAGTTTCTTGAGTGTTTTATCCTGAAATAATGTAGGATATTGTCAAACATTTATTTTGTTTTATTTTGATTTTTTTCTATTGAGATAGCTAATCGTGTTGTTGTTGTTTTCTTTATTCTTTTAATATAGTATATTACATTGATTTTCATATGTTAAGATATTTTTGCATTTCTAGGATAAAAATTCTATTTGTTGGGGTGTATACTTGTTTTTATATTTGTTGTACTAATTTTGCTAGTATTTTGTTGAGGATTTGGTGTCTATATTTATAAAAGATATTGGCCTATTGTTTGCTTTCCTGTGATGTCTTTGTTTGGTTTTGATATTAGGGTAAAAATAGTCTCGGAATGAATTGGGAAATGTTTTCTCCTGTTCTTTTTTTTGGGGGGGAGCATTGGGGAAGTTTATGAAGGATTTGTGTTAATAATTCTTTAAATGTTTTTTAGAATTCACCAGTTATTACTGTTTTTTGCTTAGTGATGTTTTCATACTAATTCTGTAAAGTCTTTATTCTTTGTCATGTGCAACCACTGAAATCTCTACTCAGCTTAGTGATCAGCTAATGTGTAGGCAAAAATTTCATAAATGTCTGAAATCAATAAATCTCTGTCTTTTTTGAGGTGCCTTTGTGTACATGTTGAGGCACGCCTCCTACATTCGGTTCACAAGTCTGCCTTAGCTTCTACTTTCTGCTTGCGTAGAGCTTCAAGTTAAGCCAGATCTAAGAGCTCAGGGCCTTCTCGGATCCTTCCTGAGTATGCACACAGCCTTAAATATGTGCATGACCTCCTAGATTCCTCGGAATATGTCAGAGCTTTTCAGAGCCCCTATACATACCTCATTCCTCGGTTTTTTTTTTTCTTTTAAGACTTTTGGTTAGTTTATTGTTTGCTCCAACTGTTGACCATCACCTCCGGTATTATGATGTGAAAACACTTGCCTGTAAATGTTTTCAATAAATGGCTTCTCTAGGGAAATACTTTTAGCAATGAGCAAGTTTGAATCAGACCCAACAAGCCTTTCCCATTGGGTCTTCCAGGGAATCATCAGATGAATCAAATAATGTTGATTCTTTGGGAATGAAGCTTTGAAAGAGCTCTGTCTCTGGTCTGCTCCCTTTGATACAGGTTCTTTCTTTCCTTCTTTCTTTCCACCCCTGCCCCCCACCAAGACTATTGCTGAGCTGGGGAGATTGGGACATGAGATTAAGGTTAAATTAAAACACCACAAAGCTTGCTGTTCTTACCAACATTCAGCAGTTTTTCTTAAATAAATGCTTCCTGGGTTGCCACAAAGCTTTGGCTAATTTCCAGGGTTCTGAAAACTTTATTCGGACTATTTTGCCAAGTTGTGGTGGTGGTGGTGGTGTTGCTTTTATGAAGGGGTACATTTTTGGATGACATTTTTACTACACATCACTGTCGGTGGTAAATTAACCTTACCAACATTGAACTAATAAAATACGATCAGTTAGCCAGTATTGACACTAATTTTACGACAACTCAATTTTGCATGCTAACAGAGGGAAAAAATACTAAAGGAACTCAGTCATTTTGACATTTCAACTATGAAACATGACTACAAGTAATCTCACAGGAAAATCTTCTGTAAATATGAAAAACAATTAAATATGAGCAGAAATGTACTTGGGTGACTACTTGATAGAAATACCATTCAATGGTAGTGTCAGGTTTCAGTCTAAAATATTGGTTCTTGGTGTGCTCATGGCCAAAGAATGACCAGACATGCCAAAGTAAGGCAAGCATGAAAATGAGGTTTATTGAGGAGGGAAAGATAGGAGTACAGAGCAAGAGCAAGATATAGGTTTACAGAGCATGATATATACCCACAGATGACGACTGGACCCATTGTCGCAGCAGAGGGATAGCAAAAAGAAGGGTGCAAATGGGGTTGGTTATGGTCTGCATCTTGTCTTACAGTACCCAGATTGGGACCTCCCTAGTGGCTCAGATGTCACTGCAGAACCACTTTGATTGGACAGTTGGGAGTTGCATTACCACACACAAGGGTTGTTCTAGGTCAATTTCCAGACTCTATGGTACCTATGCTGCTTGGCCTGTGGGCTAGAGGGTCCTCTGTATTCTTTTGCAGTTGGCATGTTAAGTTCTGATTGGCAGATTTGTGGGGTGTTCCCTCCTCCCCCAGGTGTGGCAGTTGCTCAGGAAAGGATTAGGATGCGGCAGGACCAAGATAAGGGCCTGGGGCCCACTTTTTTCCTTCTTTTCAGATGGGGCAATTGCACCAAGGCAACAGCACCCACTTTTGTCCCTGGATACCTGGAATCCCTTGCTATCTACCTAAAAGTAATCTAAGATCTAGAAGAACAAATCACAATTTTGAAAATTAGGACAAGTTATAAGATACAGCTAATAAATTAATAGTAAATTCTACTCATAAAATTAATGTATCAAAATGAAAACAAAGACTTTTCATTAGAAGTAGGCCACATAAGAATATTAATTTCACTTTGTACTTAAATTCTCATTGAGGATGATTGATGATGGAAGAATATAAGAAGAAACATATTTCTGTGACTGTACTTTTATTTGCTGACACTACAAAAAAAACAGTTCTCTACTACACAGAAAGTGAATTCATAATGGAAAAACACAGAAGTATCTAAATTTGATGGCATGCTATACCAAGACAAAAACAAACTCAGAAAATGTCAGAATGAAAACGAAATTGATTTGCTAATTATTGTACTGTGATCTCTGCATTTTCTTTCATCTATCAAGTAGTTTTACTTTTAAATTCAGTCTTCTCTGATGAAAATAAGAAGGTTTCTTCAAAATCTTATTTTTCACATTTGTCCTCACAGCAATTTATGACTTAGATTAGATAAATAGAACTATTTTGGGAGAAACAGGATTCTAAATCAAGTGATAAAGTATGTCATAAAATGACGTGGACGAAGTGTTCCTCCAGTTGGATCATTCAGTATTTAAAAGGCTACTTTTATTTGGCAACTTTGTGGGTACAAACAACAAAGACACTTCGTTAATGATCGTGCATTATTACAGAGGGCAATATAAAGGTATATACTCAGCCCAGCCCTTCCTAGGAAGTCATCACAGTAAATTCTAGTCTCTAGATTATACATGGAGGACTACCATTGCCCTCTAAACTGTTCCACACAGCTTTCAAAATCTAATGTCCCCCCAAGCATTTGATTGTCTGTTAAGATAGTGGGTTAATCTTTAATATCTCTGACTTCCAACTGCAATTACAATAATTTCTACTCAAACATTTTATTGTCTTCTATTAGTTTTATGTGTTTTAACACTGTGCTCCTAGAGTTCTTAAATTTCTGTATCACCCTCTTCTCTTCTCTTTTCTTCTTCAAGTCATGGAGAATGCCTCTCTTCGTTTGTTTCACTCTAGCTCTTGGCTGGGGCAACAAAGGCCTCAACTCTTCCCTCTACTCATTCAAATGATTTTGCAACCATAAAGTCATCTTAAGTAATTGAAAGTGTTTTTCAACTTTACACTGGTTTCGTCCTATCTAAATATAATTTTGAGACTTTTCTCCATCTCATTTCTCATTTTTAAAACCTCATTGTTTCTTCAGTGATACATCAGTAGAGGGCTGTCTGTTGAGATGTCTCTATTCCTCTTCATCCAGTTACTGCAGTATGGATGGCATATAACTATTCCACCAAACAAGTCACACTTTCCAGCCCTTATCTTACTGAAAATTTCCTAGCATTCAAAATAGTTGACCACTCATGTCTTATAAAATACTTTCTTTGACTTCGTCAATACTGCATATGCACTTTTTCTTCTTTCTGGGCTGTTTCTCAGCCTCCTCTTCAGACCCATCTCACATTCCTTCCCTCAGATGTTGACTTTCCTCCCTAATCTAGTGACTTTCTTCTTTTCACTGTCTATATACTCTTCACAGGTGAGTTCATCCACTCCCTTGGCTGCAATTGCTGTCTCTAAATTTATGATTCCCAAATAGTCTTCAGCTAACAATTTTCTCCAGAGCTTCACAATCCCATAACCAACTGCCTCCTGAATGTCTTCATTTATATGTCTGATGGGGTCCAAAATTCAGCTCATTATTATTCCCATAATTTCTGCTACTCCTTGTGTGTTCTATATCCCAGTGACTGGCACCACAGCAGACACAGGTGGATGCCTACCCAAAATCTATCCTTGATCTTTTGCCTTCCAAAAAAAAAATTTTTTTTTTTCAGATTTCTACCCTCCTGTATGAGCTCCCTGAGCTTTAGTCCTGATGTGTTCTGTTTGGTTGAAAGTACTTTAAACCAACAAATTTAGAATCATTTCCTTTGCCAGTAAGTGGGTTTGCATGGGCATAGGATACAATTCTGGTGAATGAGACATGAGCAGAAGTCTGCTGAGATGCTTCTGGAAAAAGGTCCCTTGCTTTTAATAAAAGATGCAGGAAGAATCTGCCCCTCTGTTCCCCTTAGTGTTGTTAGGCTTGGATTGACACCTGAAACTGTTTTGGGCATCTTGTGTTTTTCAGCCAGATCTTAACTAAGAAAAAGCACGTGATATGATGAAAAAGAGTTTCCAAAGAACAGTGGAAAAGTGGAACTAGAGTCCCATTCCTCCGGCTGCTCTTCTTTTGAATGATGGCTCAAAACAGTGGCTCTCAAACTTGGCAAGCATCAGACTCACTAAAAAGAACGAGCTCAATGCTACCCGCAGAGATTTTGATCCAGTAGTTCTAGAGTGCAGCCCAAGAATCTACATCTCTGACCTGCTCCCAGGTGATGCAGGTGCTGCTCAACTAAGGAACACACTTTGAGAACCACTGGTTTAAATCACTGACCTAAGATTTCCTACTGTTTGCAGCCAAAGGCATTTTAACGGATAGGTAAAGCCATGTACTCCGTTGTCAAAACCAGAATCTCATCCTAACAGTGTCTCATCCTAAATTCTCTCTCCTTTCCCCCACACATACAATCTCCTGTGAAGTGTTACTCATTCTAACTTCTAAATATATCTCATATGTGTCTGGCTTTTTCTATAGTGAATATCACTTCCTACTTCTAGCCAACCTCTCTCCCTCAGACTACTGCAACAGTCCACCTGGACTTCTCGTCTTAGTCTCCTTCCCTTCTTGCTGTTTTCCACATTGGCATCACATTTCAAATATATGAATTTGTCCATCCCTCATTTGCATAAAACTTCACCGGGGCTCCCCAGATCTGCTGGAATTTAGTTGCAAGTCTACACCTTGAACTACAGTATTTGCTCCCACGTGTTTCGGATTCATCCCTGTCACTCCTCATCTTGTGCTTGCCTACTCCAGCCTTCCAGAATGTCTTCTAGTTCCTCGAGACCTGAGATCACTATGCTTTCCACTCCTCTGTGCCTTCCCACATGCTCTTTTGTTCTCTCCCATCATACCCTCTTCTCCTCTCATTGAATTATACTTACTTATCTGGAATTAAAATTTGTTTAGATATCTCTTCCTCAAAGAAGTCTTCCCTGATCTTTCAAGTGTGGACTTGAGACTCCTCCAACAGCTCTCAAAACACTGTTTATTTCCCCCACAACAGTTCTTATTTTATTGCACTGTAATTACCTCTCTACTTGTCTATACATCTTGGGAGACCAGAGACCATATCTACTTCATCCACTACGTAAACCCCTCGCAAATGATCACGTTTTCATTATTATCATTATCTTCTTCATCATCCTCTCATCCTCCTCCTTATCATCTAGCAAACAGACAGTGAGCTAAGTGGTTTGCATGGAATATTTTATTTGACATTCTAACTACCATATTTTGCACATAAGTAAATTGAGATTCAGAGGAATCAAGTAATTTGCCCAGGGGATCATCCCAAAGAGGAAGAAAGATTTGAATCTGCGGGTCTGACTCCAAAGTTCATTTTCCATTCCTCCTTCTGTTGAAAACAGTACAACAGCACTTGATTTTCCTCTAGAAAACCATCCCCTCTCTACCAATTCCTCACCTTCCCTTTCCTGAGATTTCACTCCTCACATTACCTGGCTCCAATATGCCTGTGGCCACACACTCAGTGGCCAGTGGGAACAGGCTTCATTGCGGTTTGCCAGAGAGGTACAAAGCTTTTTGTTGGCCCCATTCCCAGCTTGGCCGGGCACCCCCTCACCATGCGCTGGAGAATGACTACAGGGGTCCTGCTTTCTCTCAACACTGGTCAGAACATGCACACATTAGAAAGAGAAGAGGGATCCTTTCCAACTATGTAAGTAGGTATGCCCCCATTCAAATCTAGAAAGCACTAGGTTCTAAGAGTAAAAATAAGTGTATATGTACTCCTTAAGTTTGATAAAATAATCAAGCCAATAGAAACACAAAAAGAAAAATTATTCTGAAATGTGAAACTGAAAATGTTACTGTTGGTAAACTATAAATCCCTTCTCTGGGCCACCCTGGCACTTGTACACTCCCTCTACTGCTGCATGAGTTACTACCCTGTGTCCTTGGCATATGACAAGTTCTTTGAACTCCTTAGCACGAGGACTGTTTTTTCATCCTTGGATGCCCAGCATCAAGCATAGTTTCTGACATAACAGAGGTGCTTAAAAAAAAAAAGAAAAAAGAAATGAGGGCAGTTGTATATATAATCCAATGGAAAGAAAACATATTTCCATCAAAGGGTTTTCTCTCTTAGCAAGATAGTTTAAAAAGAAATCCCGTTAAATAATTTAAAAATTGGATTTGAATCTGTCTGACTAGATGCTATTGTTAGTTTTTCAGAACTAAAATGGAAAGATATGTTGTTCTCCACTCTGTCATCACCAACGTCCCGAGGCACAGAGATTTACATAAACTGTCACCCTGCCCGTATTTCATCCAAATTTCACCTTACTGCCATGCCTGGCCCCTCTTAGCCTGCAGCAGCATCCATTACGCTTCTGTCAACTGTCCTCACTCTGGGGAAGCCTGTGTTCAGTTTCTCATTTTATACACAGGTAGGCATTTTAACACGATTCAGTGATTTCTAGTGACGAGGCCACAAGACCCTCATACCATGTAGCAGAGGGAAGGGGCAATGTGAAGGACAGATCCCAGGGCTGCCTGCCATCACTCATTCTTATTTCTCCTGCAGACAGTGGCCACCTTGGACCATCAGTGTGTGTAGATGCCTGACAGCTGGCTGGAGTAATCTATTCCTGAGACAGATGAATTTTCTCCAGTCAGCACCGTGACACTGTCATGAGGAGACAGTCTTGAAATTGAAGTTTCCTAAAAAAAGAACATCCTGAAGATTGTTTGAACTGTATTACTAAAATTCTTTTTAGTGCATGATGACTCAACTCTGTTTGTTCATTGCAAATATAAACAGGGCTGGTTTTTAAGGGTGTGCCTGGTTAAACATACTGTATACACCCTCTATATTAAGAGTAACACCTGGTTAGAAGCTGCAATTTATTTTGTGTGGAGTGTTTAGTTTTCACATAGAATAGAAATCAGGAAAGAGGTAGTTAAATAAAGTTAACATATGTCAGATCATGTGTGTCCTTATATCTCATGCATTTTGCTGTAAAGTATATTATTGGGACAATTAGAAAAATTAGAATGGGGTTTGAATATTAGAGGGCAGTAATACATCAATGTTAATGTCTTTATTTTGATGATTGTATTGTGGTTATACTGCGCACTTACCATACAAAAAGTACTATGAAGTGAAGAAAAACAGTGCAAGGATTACTCCTGTAAACTTCACACTGTAAAGTTGCTTACAGCATAACAGGAAAGCTATCGAGATGATGAAAAATACAACACACAATGCCATCAAAACCAAACACAAGGGGCCGGGCGCGGTGGCTCACGCCTGTAATCCTAGCTCTCTGGGAGGCCGAGGTGGGCGGATCATTCTGAGCTCAGGAGTTCGAGACCAGCCTGAGCAAGAGTGAGACCCCACCTCTACCAAAAATAGAAAGAAATTA
>CAUYSK010109988.1:0-15433 GCA_963575035.1 Avahi laniger
ACTTGGACTGAGGGGGGAGGAGGGGCAAGGGCAGCACACGTAACCTAAACATCTGTACCCCTATAATATGCTGAAATAAAAAAAAATAATAGCACATTAAAAAAATGTGGATGCTTAGTTTTTTAAAATGTTCAATTCAATTAAAAAAGGATGACATGCAAAAGAAATGTATTTGTTTTATCTTCATTAGCACCACCAAAGTGAAACAATTTCTAGTCTCATCACACATTGTGGTTTTTTTCCTTTATTGAGGTGGAGGAAATAAAGCAACTATTTCCTTATCAATTATTCTCATAATAATGTCAAAACGTTTCAAAATCTATCTACAAGTGACTGATCTACTGCATATCACTTTAAGAGTAAATTATAAGAGAAGAAAAAATAAGGAAACAATATGTTAATAAAGAAATAAATGATCAGTTTGCCAATTTGAATGAATTTAGTCAATTAGCTGCTCAGTTCAGACAAAATTAAACCAGAAAGTCATCTAGATTCAAACTCAATTTCCTTTTCTAAAGGAAATTTTATTCAAAATAAGATCAGGTCTTGATAATGCTGTTAACTGTGATATTCTTTACTTTGAATCTTAGATATGGCCTTTATATTTTTTTGTTAAAATAGTATATGTGAAAAGAAAAGTAATATTCATCCTTTTGTTTACAAACATCCCCTTTGTATTAATTATTTAGTTTATAAAAATACAGAAAAGTTTTGTATATACAAAATGGTGCAAGGTTGGGGAGGAGGGTGCTACTGCCATCTAGTGGTTGGATGCCAGGACCAACCAAATTTTGCTGAATGACAAATGCAGCCCCACACAACCTCAAGAGGGCTGAGGTTGAGAAGTTCTGGAATAAATTCTTTAGGAGGAATTTCTTCAAATTAGCTAAATTTAGTCAACAGAAAGAAAGCATAGATTAACAAAGGTCTAGAATTCAAGTTGTGGCTCTGCGAATTAATAGTTGTGCAATTTCATGTAAATCTCTTAATCTCTCAGTTTCAGTTGTCTCATTTATAAAATGGGAATAAACCCTGCCTATTGCATATATTACTATGAGGATCAAATGAGATAATGTGTATGAACACACACTGTAAACTGTAATGCTAATTAAATTGAACCGAAGGATTTTTCCAGTGGGAGGAAGATATAGACCAGAAGTGGGTGTAGGATGTTAAAAAAAGTTTGAGCATCTGATTCAACTGTCTGAAAATAACCAGATTCTTTAAAGTAAATCTGATTTGTGGTTGGAGATTTTTTTCCTTAGTGTTCCTTACATCCTTTCCTGTAACTACTTCATCTCAGGTTTTTTTTACTTCAGTCACTGCATGATACAGAAATAACTTGCTCCTGGCTTCTCTCTATACTAGGGGTTGTCAAGCTTTAGCCTGCATCAGAATCACCCAAAGGTTCTTGTTAAAGCTCTATAAAACACAGATTGCTGGGTGCCACCGCCAGAGTTGCTCATCAGTAGGTCTGAGAAGGACTGAGATATTGCATTTTCTAACAAGTTCGCAGGTGATGCCGATGCTGTTGGTCTGGTGACCACATTTTTAAGAACTATTGCCAGTCCCTATTATTAACTGGAGGACAGAAGATAATGCTTAGATTGCTAATTTCTAACTGTCACTGGCAAGCTTTGGCTATGCACATTTCAATAGTTCATTGCCAAGACTCTTTTGACATAAAGAATAGCTTTTATTTCCCTGGCAAGTGAAACCATCTCCCATAATTATTTATTCCTTGCCTAAAAAGGCCCATTTATTTCCCTTTCCTATTCTCAATGATGTTAATGATTCTAGAAATTTAGTATTGATAATGGCTTTGGCTCGTTCTCAGCTAATTGAGGCCACTCTAGTAATCACATTTAACAGTAGAGGATGTACATTCGGCTTAAACAAAGACAGGATGTGCTAATGTCTTTAGATAAAGAATAGTTTTGTTAGTCAATGTTTGTCCTCAGTCCAGGAATTACTGCACTATAAAAAACAAAAACATGAAAATGAAGGGACAAATGTGACCGGAAATCTCTGTGTTTGAAATGTACATGTGCACTGTGTGGCTTAAGTACTATTTGCCTCAGAGTAAATTGGGGTGTTTGCTTAAAATACAGTTTCCTGTGCCCCATCTCAGAAGTGAGGGTGCTCACATATGCAATGCTATAGAGGGTCTCTGAGAAAGGGCCCTGCACGTGCTGCATCCCAGGCTGAGCCCAGGGCGGGTATTATAAAACCCTCCAGATGCATTCGAGGATCTGATGGCAAACAGCATCAGGTGGAGCCTGCCTCTGCCCGGTGGAGAGTCCTTGGTGTCCCCGGCACCATGCCAATGCACAGCCACATAGACAAACAGAGGTGGCCTTCAATGGTCCAGCCAGAGGGGGTCTTAGATGGTCCTAAAGTCTCCTGTGGCACAGGCAAGCACCCCATAATTTCTCAAACTCCCAGGAAACCGCTGAGAGATGGCTGATAGGCAGGAAGTGGCTTTACCATCAAATGAAGAAACTGTCAAGGGCTGGTGCCACCCAGACAGAGAAGTTCATGCCAGGAACGTAGATTCTCAGGGTGCTTGAGCTTTGACTCTGTGCACAGATGAGCTTCCCTACAGGGATGGGGGCTGTGGTACAAGAGCTAGAAAAAAAGTGGAGCCACCTGTGGGGGAGGGGAGAAAAGTGACCTGCAGCGTAGAGCTGAGAATCCTCTATCTGGGCTCGTACCCGCATCTCTGGGCACACTGGGGACACGTTGTGCTTGCAGCCACATCTGGATATTCAAGTGCACGTTCTTACATATTGAGAAAAAAACCGAATTTTTAGACAACCTCTTCAAGTTCTTCAAGGAAGGAAGTACAAAAAACTAGAAGCAAATTTACAAAGATTTATTCTGATATAGTAGACATCTTTGGAGTCTAGATTATAAATCCCAAAAAGTAGTCATTAAAGATATCAACAGCTTGAATATATTAATATTACAGATAAACTGTATACAAATTGAAAGTATCCTATTGGGCTGAACATAGCCTAGTGCGTTTAATGTTCCAGGTGTGAGGTGTGGTTAGAACCACCTGAGCCTCACGCACACAAGGTGGGATCTAGGAAAGAAAGAGTGGGTGTTTGTGTGTGTGTGCATATGTTTTAGGATGAAGTTTCCAAGTTGCTGCATAATAAATTCAGTAGGTTTGGATTTCTGTAACACCAAAGTTGTCAAGGAGGCTGCAACAGGAACATCCCAGGTGCTGAAACTGAGCCGGGCAAGCTGTGGAACTGTGTTGTGTTATTGAAAGTATAAAAATTGTGACATCAGCAGGTCTGTGAAATAAACAGGTCTATTACATTAGGGGAGAAATGTGGCAGAGTAATGTCAAGTATTCAGCATAGCTTCTCTCCCACTATATTTTTTTTATTTCAAAATATTAAGGAGGTACAAATGTTTTTGCTACATGGATAGCTTTTATAATGCTTAAGTCAGGGTTGTTAGTGTGCCCATCACCCAAACTGTGTTCTTTGTGTCTGATAAGCAGGCAGGTTTTTACCCCTCCCCTCCTACTGTGTTTTTTTTTTTTTTTTTTTTATACAGTCTCACTCTGTTTCTGTGGCTATAGTGAGTGCCGTGGCATCATCCAAGCTAACAGCAACCTCAAACACCTGGGCTCAAATGATCCTCCTGCCTCAGCCTCCCGAGTAGCTGGGACTACCGACATGCGCCACCATGCCTGGCTAATTTTTTCTATATATTTTTAGTTGTCCAATTAATTTCTGTCTAATTTTAGTAGAGACGGGGTCTCGCTCTTGCTCAGGCTAGTTTCGAACTCCTGAGCTCAAAAAATCCGCCCGCCTCAGCCTCCCAGAGAGCTAGGATTACAGGCGTGAGCCACCGCGCCTGACCCCTACTGTGTTTTAATTCCATGATCTCTGTTTTGACCTTGAATCTCGAGATGTGTACCCCTGGGAATGAAGGAAAGAAGAACATCTGAATTGACTGATTTGGCCAACAGAATAATGGCCCCCCACCCCCGACATGTCCACGTCCTAACCTCCAGAACCTGTGGACATGTTCCCTTACATGGCAAAAGGGCTTTGCAGATGTGGTTAAGTGGAGGATCTTGAGATAGGGAGATTCTCCTGGACTTTGTGGATGGGCCCAATGTAATCACAAGGGCCCTTCTAAGGGGAAGAGACAGGTAAGAGAACGAGAGAAGAGGATGTAGCACTAGGAGCTGAGGTTGGAGTGATGTGATCATTGACTTTGAAGGTGGAGGAAGGGCTATGAGCAAAGGAATGTGGCACCTTCTGAAAGCTGGAAAAGGCAAGGGGACAGATCCTCCCTTAGAACCTGCAGAAGTGACACACCCCGCAGAAACCTTAATTTTAGTCCAGTGTAGTCCATTTTGGATTTCTGACCTATAGAACTGTAAGATAATAAATCTGTGTTCTTTTAAGGCTCTCAATTTGTGGTAATTTGTTACAGCAGCTATAGGAAGCTAACACAATTGAAGTGCAGTTTTAACTCAGAACTCACCAAGCTAATATTTTCTGAAACTGGACAGAATGGAGGTTTAAAGTGGAGATTAAGTTCAGTAGCAGAAAACTATCTTGAGAACTAACTTTAGAGACACCAATTTACAGGAAATGGGTTGAAGGTTTAAAATAGAAAATATTAAGCAGGGCAGCATTCTTTTCTTATTTCTTTGAAGGCATTGACTGTGTGGAGTAATCACATTCATATTCAGTGTACTTCGTGTGCTGTCTTCCCAGTAAATTGAATATTTTAAAATATATATTCCAAAGCACCCATCAAAGATGAACTTATTCCATCACAGATGTTGTTACATTATCTTACAATCTGGAAATTTAAAAAATTAATTTACTCCATATATCATAAATGTACAATTTCACTGACCACTTAAAATGCTCTGCAATGGTGCATCAGTGGGCGTTTAATATTTTCAAAATCATAACATCATCTATTAAATGTATTCTGTGATGAGAGCAGTCATAGGCAAGAAAATAATCTATATGTCATATAACTTTCGAGAATCAGATTTTTTACCTTGTTGTGTCCCTCCTCAAGTATTTCTCCAACTTTGTTGGTGAATTCACAGAAATTAAATATTGGAAAATGATTCTTGAAACCTGGCTAACTCCATTTCCTAAATTAATAGTAAGAGGCCACGAGCTGAGTGTCTCCAAGTGTCCGGGACTAGAATGTAGACATACCAAGGGCAGGGAAGCTGAGATCAACAGGAAGAAGCAAACAACATTTTCCCTGGCAACAGGAGGAGCTGGTGACAGCGGTAACAGCGCCATGCCAGCAGAGGACCGTGTGCCTGCAGCAGGTGTGCATCTCACACCTTGTTCATCGCCTCCGTTTGCTCACGTCCCTGTACTCCCCAAACGTTCAAAGTAGCCTGTCTTTCCTACACCACTTTCTCATCTTTGGTCCTCTCCATAACTTGATAAATCTGTTTCTGCTGATGTGCCAGCTGCTCCCTATGGCTCATATTCTTTAAGGGGGCCTGGCCAGAAGGGTTATCTGCATTTTGGAAGAAAGCTCTCTCAAGCACTAGGCAGCCATGTTGCTCTCCTCTCTGGCTTCGGGCCCTATCTCAGGTGCTCATTATGTCCCACCAGAGAGAGTGGCTGTGCCTTGCCTGCATTGACTCTGCCCTGCTAACATACCTTACGTATTTCCGACAGGGTTATTTTTAATAATTATAATGGTAGGACACTTATGTGTCAGACATACTTCTAAGCTCGTTATATATATATTAATTTAATCCTGTAACAACCCTGTGAGGCAGATTTTATCATCTCCATTTTACAGATGTTCCTCCTTTGCAACTCTGAGAAGTTAAGTGGCTTGCTCAAGACCTCAGAGTGGTAACTCCAGGTTGCAGAGACTGTGTTAAATTTTCATTATTCTGCCCCTCTGAATCACATCACTACTCTGCTCTGTGATGATTTACTGTTTGTATAGCATCCATTTCCCATTAGCTTTGAGTGTTGGAGAGTAGACAGACCTAATGAATGCCTGCTCTATTGTCGCTAAACGGTTCTGTGTTTCTGGCTTGTTTCTATAAAATGAGAGTAATAATATTAATCTCATAGAGTCATCATGAGGAACTAAATCAGACAACACATGGGAAGAATTTAATATTGTGCCTGAAGTGCAGAAGAATTCAACAGATGGTAGCCATTTTAATGCTATAAAATTGTGATTATTTCAAATTTGAAATAATCCACTCCTGTCCCCAGGCTATACATTTCTTGCAGGAATTACTCTTCTGCTAATATCCTTCATTAGGACTTAGTATGAATTATCAACAGCCATTTAAATGTGGGATAGAGCCTGTCCAACTTCTTACCCAATTGGCAATTATTTGTCCGATTGCTGGGCAGACTTAGTCAACAGTAGCCAAATTTGCATGGTGTGGTTAAATGTCTCTGGGTCCAGGCATTACTTATCTAAATTTTGGACAAGTTTATTGATATGAAGATTAGAAACTAAGAGATTCACAGAAAGAAATAACCTTAGGAGTAGATTATATAGAGTTCTATCAAATAGGTAATTTGGGTACCTATTAATCCATTGAAATCTATTTTATGTAGGCAGATTCACTTTTAAGTAACTTAATAATCTCATGCCAAGTATCTTCTCAACTTCCTCTCTCATTGCTTTTCCCCACACAACGTGTGCTCATTTGGAGAAGTTTTGTCTCCCTGACTGTGTCCATGGTGTTTTTTCTACCTGGAAAGAAAAATCCTGAAAAGTCCTCTTCATCTGAAATGTATCTCTCCTGTCTTGCCCCTGCTCCTGGACCTCTCTTTAAAAAAATTTCATCTCCAGCTAGCACTTATCACAGCTTGACAAGCATTAACAAGCTAAGTTCAACACAATCAAATCCAACAATAATTTCTTAGTAACTGTTAGGCTGTGCTAGTGCTGAGGAAACAGATAGGAATAGAGCATCTTTTCCAAGGATGTTTGAGATAAATTTTAAGCACATCAATGCCCACATATTGTGGGAGGTGCAAATATACTTTAACTGTGGAGACAAAGAGAAGAGAGTAATTGACTCACCTTGCAGAGAGGCAGGGAAGACTTCCTAGGAGAAGTGCCACTTACGTTGAGTCATGAGAATGAATAGGAGTTTTCAACGCAGACAAGGAAGACAAGAGCAGTCAAGTTTGAGGGAATCCCATGTTCAAAGCAGCTTCAGTAAAAGAAGTGTATCTCAGTGAATAGTGGGAAAGGACCCTAGAGAAAAAAGCAGGGACCACAAGCCAGCATTTGGATTGACATCCTATAGGAAATTGGAAGCCACTGAAGGAGAGCGATCTGATTGTGCGTGAGGAAGGTAATTCTGCTGATGGTGTGTAGGATGCCTGTGGTGGGGCAGAGTAGAGGTGATGTCAACATCTCAGGGAGAGGTGATGAAGCCCTGAACTAGGGCAATGGCAGGAAGGATGAGGCTGGGATTCAGAAGTAGAATCAATAGGCTGTAGGGCTGCTTAGGGGTTAGTAGTGAAAGAGATGGCAGAGCACAGAATAATTTTCAGGTTTCTAACTTGGATGAGTGGATTATGGCCATGAATTAGGATTGTTGATAGAGGAGATTAAGCAGATTTTAGGAGATGATGAACTAGTTTAGTTTCAGCCACTTTAAGCTTGGTATAACTCTGAGATACTCAGGTAGAGATGTCCACTTTGCAGTTTGCTAAATGACTCCGACACTCTGGGACCTAGGGTGGGGATAGTTTTGAAATCATTTGCAAATTATGAATCGATGTGTTCAAATTACTTAATACTAAGGCCTGGAACATAGTAAATGCTATTATTATGCCTGTGATTAAAATGATCATTTTAAAAAACCAGCATATAGGGATGGCAAAATCCACAGTCTTGCACAAAAATACCCACAGCCAACAGGGAGCTGAGCAGACTGTGATATCTGGGGATGAGTTCTATGACTTCAGGCCAGCCTGTGAGGAAGAGGAATTAATCAGAGGGAAAGGAGCTCACACAAGAGTCAGGAAAGCTAGATAAAAAAAATATTTCAAGAAAGGAGTGTTGCGCGCTTCTAAATGTTTCTGAGAGTTCTAGTGTGTGTTTTTTCCACAATGAGCTTTCAAAGCAAAGACCTTCTTTCTCTGTCCCTCTCTAGCTCTCTGTCCTAACCTAGAACTTTCAGTTGAAATCAGTGGCAGCTTTGTTTTCATTACAAATTCTCTGTTAAGGACCTCAGGAGCCAGGGATGTAGAATTCTGCTTTCCCAGCCACTAGAAGTTCTGCTGTGTGTAAACAGTTTTTGATTGTTTTTGTGTTGTTAATCCACTGTTTTATTGTGTAGAACTTCATTTTACCTTTCTTTGGCTCAAATCCTCCTCACTGTGATTTATGAGTACTTGAAACCTCTAAAACTCAGACATAAGAGAACCGATCTGATCTTAGAATTTCAACATTTAGTCGCTATTAGGTCTCAATCAGATCTTCAGGGTATCATCTCTAAGGAAGTGAAGGTGGTTAAATATCTCGCTTTGCAAATGAGATATGTCCCCGAGGGCAGGAACTGTATACTGTATCTGTCTTGCTCACCACATGTATCCTCAGGGCCTATATCTGAGTGGGTGGTAAATAGTTGTTGAATAAATTAATAAATTACATTTTAAAATAATTTTATTTTCATTTTATTAGTATTTTTCACAAATGCAAGATCTGCTGAGGTCTCAAATGGATTTTTTTTTCCTATTTGGTGTAATCTATAGTAACTACTGTTTCTATTAATTTGTTTTTTAACAGCTTTATTGAGGTATAATTGATATACAAAGAGCTGCACCCGTCTGTGCGCAATTTGATTAGTTTGGACATATGCAAATGCCTGTGATACCATTACCACAGTCAAGGGAAGGGACACATCTGACACTTCCCAGAATTTCTTTGAGTTCCTTTGTTTTTGTTTGTTTCTTTTTGTTTTTTATGGTAAGAACATTTAACATGAGATCTACCCGCTTAGTAAACTTTGAAGTGTACAATGTGTATTGTTAATTTCACTACTATGTTGTATAGTAGATCTCTAAAACATATTCATCTAGCTTAACAAACTTTATACTTATTAAACAACTACTATTTTTGTATAAGGTATGTGATGTAATCACCAAGAAAGCACTTTAACTTACAAGACATTTCACAGGTCTCCAAAATCAAAAAAAGGTTATGGGCTCTCATAGCACTGCTACCTGGTTCCTACTTTTGTTTTTCTTTTCACGTTACGAAATACATATGTTATCCTGACCTGTCAGTAAAGTTCGCTATGGCAGCCTCCTGTGGTTGGTACTTGGAGGCCAAGGGCTGTTTCTACACCTTGGTCAAAGATGTGGGAAGGTATCAGAGCAGTGCCCCGAATGTCACCAGGGACTTGTAAGAACTTAGCCTCAGAAGCTTATGAGGAGGTGACTGAATTTCTGCTGTCTCAAAGAATGAGGATTGCTATTTTATTTGTATTAATGAAAGGGCAGGGTGGCCCTGGGAAACTGGAAAACTTGGTAACACCCGGTAGACATATGAGAAGAACTTAGGCAGCGAAGGATCAAGTGCTCACTAAAAGGAAGCAATTAAGCTTTGTAAAATGTGTTGGGGAGGATTCCTTCCTTTTCAATATAATGGAATAACTTCTGCCAGATAAGTACCAGTTCTTCTTTGTAGGTCTGGTAAAATTTGGGTGTGAAACCATCTGGTCCAGGACTTTTCTTTTTAGGAAGGTATTTTATTGCTGCTTCAATTTCAGTACTTGATATTGGTCTGTTCAGGAATTCTGTTCCTTCCCGATTGAGCCTAGAGAGGCTGTGTGTTTCTAAGTATTTGTCCATTTTCTCACATTTTCAAGTTTATGTACATAGAGATTTTTATGCTATTCAGCGATGATATTTTGTATTTCCTTGGTGTCAGTTGTAATTTCTCCTTTTTCATTCCTGACTGAGCTTATTAGAGTCCTTTCTTTTCTGCTTCTGATTAAGCTAGCAAGAGGTCTGTCAATTTTGTTTACCTTTTCAAAGAACCAACTTTTTGTTTCATTAATCATCTGTATAGCTCTTTTATTATTGATTTCATTTAGTTCTGCTCTGATCTTGTTTTCTTCTGCTGGGTTTGTAATTGGTTTGCTCATCTTTTTCCAATTCCTTGAGATGATTCTTTAGACTGTTGATTTGTGATCTTTTTGTCTTTTGGATGTAGACATTTATGGCTATGAATTTTCCTCTCAGGGGTGCTTTAGCTGTGTTCCACAGATTTTTGATAACTTGTATCCCCCTCTTCATTGAGTTCAAAGAATCTTTTGATTTCCATTTTAATTTTCTCCTTAACCTAACTATTATTCAGCAGTAGGTTGTTTAGTTTCCATGATTTTGTGTAGAGATGAGTGTTTCTTTTGGAATTGATTTCTAATTTTATTCCATTGTGGTCTGAGAAGATGCACAATATAATTTATATTTTTTTAAATTTGTTAAGACATGTTTTATGACCTAGAATGTGATCAATCTTAGAGAATGTTCCATGTGCTGATGAGAAGAATGTGTATTCAGTGGTTTTTGGGTAGAATGTTCTATAAATGTTTGTCAAGCTGATTTGTTCTGGAGTTCTGTTTAAATTCATTGTTTCTTTGTTTATTTTCAGTTTGGGGGATCTGTCCTGTTCTGTCACAGGGGTGTTGAAGACCCTGGCTGTTACAGTAATGTTGTTTATCATTTTGTTTAGCTCAAGTAGGATTTGCTGTATGAATCTGGGTGCACCTGAGTTAGGTACATAAATATTTAGAATTATTATGTCTTCTTGTTGAGTTATTCCCTTTATCATTATATAATGACCATCTTTGTTTTTCATTACTTTGTTGATTTGAAGTCTATGGTATCTCATATGAGAATTGCCATACCAGCTTTCTTTTGGTTTCCATTTGCATGAAATATTGTTTTCCATCCCTTATCTTGAATCTGAATGAGTCCTAATAAGGAATGTGCTATCTCAATGTCAGTCCAAAAACCACAATTTACTTTTGAATGGCACTTTGTTACATCATTATGTTTCTTATTATAATACCCTAATAACCATGTAGGACTGCAGGGTTAAAAGGATTATCCCTGTTTTTTACAGACTTTGTGAATCAGAAGTTGTACTACACCATGATCACCAAACTATTCTTTGCAGAGAGAACTCAAAGGATGACTTCAATTTCAATACCCTTAAAGTATAGAATTTTAAGAAGTTTTTTTACAATGCAATTTAAAGAAGGTTTGAAAACTTTCTTTGAGTGAAGACTCATTGATTTCATTCTTGTGTCCTTACTGTGCTTTGTAAATCATGATATAACATATATTTATTGCATGAATACTGGTTATGTATTAAGGTACATTTTCATACCAATGTTGCTCATAATTGCTGAATTTTTAGTGTTGAAAAGTGTCTTAGAGGTCATTGACCCTCCCTTGTTTTGTTGTAGATAAGGACACTAAGGTGTACAATGGTTGGGGTGCTTGTTTAAGGTCCTACATCTAACTAATGACAGAGGTGAAACCGAATCACAAACATTTCTACCTTCTATAACATTTTGCTATCATTTCACACAGATTGAACACAGGACAATACTACTGGCAGTTTTTTCTAATTAGTGTCTAGTTAGACACATTCGTTTTAAGTAAGATGTTTTTCCATCATTAAAGGCATAAAAAACAAATTATCTTGCTAATCTGTTACCTCTTCTCTTTGTTTTCTAGCCACATTAGATTACTCACTTCAGGTCTCTGAACAAAACATACATTTTCACACCTCTGTACCTTTGCTTATGAAGTTTCTTGCTAGAATGGAGTGTATAGTCCATGAAGTCTTTCTCTGTTGTAATATTAATATGTACAGAAAACTCTTAAGTAAATTTTACTACTGTTTATTAACTATCTGTGGGTAGGCAATTGTTTCACAAAAATCCATTGGCAAGGCTGCGACAACTCTTGTCAACCATTGCCTCGTCTATAAAGTCAAAAATCTACCAAACTCCTATACTTTCCAAAGAGCTATATTTGATGAAGAGAATACAACAACAACAACAAAGATAACTGATTGGGTCTTTGCCATGTACCTATATGCACTATGCTAAGTATTTTACATGCACTTTCATTTACTCTTCATAAAATAATTGTATACTTTTAATTCTGTACAACCTCCTTGAGATATGTTAAATAGTCCACAATCTACATGCTATTTGTAAATTCACTTAGGTGCAAATCATATATTTTGACTTCCATTTCAACAAAAGTATCAGCACATTACTGAGGACCTAGTATGTATAAAGTATAAAAGAAGTATAAGTATAATTTCTGACCATAAAGGTGTTGTATAATCTTGTTGAGTAAATCATGCAATTTCTAACACACAAATGGTATAGGGCATCTTAACAGGGATATATGTACAATTGTTGGAGAAATTCAAGGAAAGGAGATATACATACAGGATTAAGTAATTCAACTGCTTTTCCTCACTGATTTTTGACAGGCTCTACAATGTTGCACTTTAATAAAGCTATAATCTGGTTAAAGCTTTTCTTCAGTAATACGAGTAAAAGATGAACAAACCTTACTTTTATTTATAATTTGGGTTTAGAAGTATACACTTTATCCACCGGCCTACCAGGCTTATTTTAGCATTCAAACAGAAGCCGAAGACCAGAAAGAGTCCAGGTGGTAAATGTTTGTTTCTAACTTACAGGGAGAAAAAAACAAGAAAAGAATTTAATTTCCCTGTAAAAACATGGAGCAGCTGCTCTTGCAGTAAGAGCACTGGCTTCAGCAGCACACATTATGTGCAAGACTGAAATTTTGGAACCTTATAATATGTGTGTCTGTGTGTGTGTGTGTGTGTGTGTGTGTGTGTGCGCGCACATGGCTGTGTGTTTCCAATTGGCCTCTTTGCTCAATAACTCACCATGAAGTTGTCATGGGGGAAAGATGGAAAGCTGAATCAGATTAGCCGCTTCTTTAAGAAGCAGTATTTCTACCCACAAATATACCAGTTATGGTGATTCTCCTTTCTCAAAGCTTTTCCTTCTTAGAAGGAATTCTTGGTAGCAACATATGACACTAAACTCAAGGCAGAGTTTTGAAGAGGGCTTTTGAGCTTGGGACAACCCATGTTTTGTGAAAGATAAGGGGATGTTTTTGGCAGAGTGAAAGAATGGAATGAAATAATGATTTCTTGCTCCTATGATTGGACAGGTTCAAACAGTTACAGCTAAGCACAGTGTTGAAAACTAGTTAGCATCCTGAAATCACTATTGCTAAAATGAATTTTTCTTTTAAGTTTTTATATTCTCTTGCTTCACAGTAATTTGATATATTATGCTAAATGAAAGTTTTCTCAAATTCTAATATATTCTAAATTTGCTCATTACTAAAATGTTATTTTTTGTTTAGTATTTTTATTATATTATTACGTTATCCATCAGAAATCAGTGAAACACTACTTGTTAGGTAATAAATTTTAACTAGTTAGATAATAAATTTTAACTTATTTTCTGTAAGCTTAATTTTATTAATATAATAAATTATAATGTAAGAATGTGATTTCTTCTGTAAAGTGGTCTCATACCCAAGCTGTTGCAGAAGAGATGTATATACATACACTTATATGTAAAATATGCTATGTGTATAATAAATGCATATCTATATTATCTATATGTAGATAAATATATTTAACGATCTAAGCAGCTCCAAGATACTCCTAGATACAAAGTTTTAGCCTGAAGTCCATGAATCACCTGCAATTTTATGCACACTTTTGTGTGAATATGCATTTTTATGAAAATTGGATTCAAAGCTTTCATCGTCTTTCCCAAAGGATTTGTGATTCAAAAATGATTATGAATTACTGTATTAAATAGTATTTAAATGCCTTGCTAATGCTAACAGGAATTATTTTAATTAGGAAAAATATGCTTTTCCTGTTAATGAAACAAAAGTATCTTTCCCCAAAGTACGTATTGTAATAAAAACTCATACAATGAAAAATATGGTTTGAAGTTTTCATCCTTTTCCTTCTTGCAGTTATGATACCTCTGTGTATTTGTGATGTGTGCTGACATTTTGTAGATGAGATCTTAGAGTCTTATGGCTCAATAGTTGATTTAAAATAGGCTGAGTTTGTATCCATACATTTCATATCTTTGAATCCACAATGTCCTGCTAGATTCCTTGGTATTTAACTGTCTTAATGATGGATCTCTGACAAATTTATCAGAATGTATATGTAATTTTTCTGGTTCTTTTATTAACATTGCCAAGAACTTCAAACCGGCAATTTCCTCCTCAAAACAAATTTTGCTACTATGTAAACTATGTAGTGATTTTTCTGGAAGGGATTTTTCCCAAGTTAGTTTCTTAGCAGAAAAGACATTTGTAGAATAGATCTGCCAATTCTGACATTTAAAGAAAGTCGTAAGGCAGTAAAATTTTTCAATTTCAAAATAGTGAAAGGCTTAGACATTTAGTTGTTCAAACTTCAGTTGTTCAAAAATGAGTTCCCAGTGCACTGCTAGGCGCTGTATACCTAGATTAGTGAAACTTAACGGTATCGTGGTCCACATTACTCAATTTCTATATAAAGAATCTAAGACTGTTCTAGGTGGCTCCTAAGTTAGCCAAAGGAATTAAAGATCATCTATTTTGGTTCTCTTTAACCTACCCTCCTGCTCCAATAGATGTGAAGACTCACTGCTGGGCACTTATATATAATAATAAGGAAAAAGCCCCAAATGTTATACTCTGTGTGGTGTGTAATAGTAGAAGTGGTACCACCTGTACAATTCCATGTTTTCCAATCCTTTGTCATAAATCGGTCACATTGATTTTTCAGGCACTCCTCCCTTTGTGAGAGTCCTGGGCCATCATGTGGCTATGCTGGGCCTCGACCAACACTGCTTCGCCCCTCCTCACATGGGACTTAAGTAAAACCCAGAGGCTTCAAATACTGTTGTTTGTGAGTTGAAGTTATTGGTTAACAGTTTCCAAATTTAAGCTTAATGAAGGAATGCCAAAACATGTGTACAGGCCGGACACAGTGGCTCACGCCTGTAATCCTAGCTCTCTGGGAGGCCAAGGCAGGCGGATTGTTTGAGCTCAGGAGTTCAAGACCAGCCTGAGCAAGAGCGAGACCCTGTCTCTACTAAAAAAATAGAAAGAAATTATCTGGACAACTAAAAAATATACAGAAAAAATTAGCTGGGCATGGTGGCGCATGCCTGTAGTCCCAGCTAGTCGAGAGGCTGAGGCAGGAGGATTGCTTGAGCCCAGTAGTTTGAAGTTTCTGTGAGCTAGGCTGGCACCACGGCACTCACTCTAGCCAGGGCAACAGAGTGAGATTCTGTCTCAAAAAAACGAAAAAAACAAAAAAACCCCCCCAA
>CAUYSK010109989.1:0-17316 GCA_963575035.1 Avahi laniger
GTCAGACAGACTTAAGTTCAAATCCCAACTGGCACTTAATATTGTTTGGCCTTGAATAAATCTTTTAATCTCCTTATGACTGTTTTTTCATGAGTAAAATGGGAATAATTATGGTAATACTGTCTGTCTTCAATGTCAACTGTGAAGATTAAATATATGTGTGTGTGTACATATGCACACATAATATATACATACATATATTGGTAGCTAGCACATCATGAAAAGGAGTAAGAAAAGAAAGGCTGAAGTAATTCAAGAAAATTTGAGCACTAAAGGGAGGGAAGGGCATGCCTTTAACCTGCATTTGGGTGAGGCAAAGACATAAAGTGTAACTAGAATGTTTGTACCCTTACAATACCTTGGAATAATAAAAAAAAAAATATATATATATATATATAATCTATTAATTCCCAGAGAACCACAGTTAACTTTTGGTATATAATATTCCAATATTCTATATATCATAATCTTGTATTTCTCTCTATAAATGTACAATATAAATGGAGGTCCATGTATAGAGATATATCTTTAAAGAATGGTGAAAAGCAGTAATGGACTTAATTTCAGAAATGAAGCCTGTTGATTTGATGTCACACTGCTCCCTGTTAAGTGAAACCTTTGCTGGCTTAACCAACAGCAGGCTATAATTACATGTGAGTTCTCTCTGACCCAGGAAACCCTAATAATGGATCAGAAAGGTATAACAGGCACAAAACTGGAAGAGGAAGAATAATTAGGAGAGAAGTGATCCAACAGACAGACGTTGAAGCCCGAACTAAGACACTGGTAATAGGGACAGAGAGAGAAGGGCTGGAGACGAGAGATATCAAGGAAGTGGAAGTAATAGGATTTATTATCCTATCAGGAAGGAGAAGCAAGGAGATTAGGGGAAGGAGGCTCCAAATTATCTGCCCTGAGTGACTAGTGAGATAGAAAACAGAAAGAGGAATAAATTTGTATATGTTGAATTTGAAGACCTAGGGGATATGTAAGTGGAGTTAGTGAATAGGCTGGTGATTTCTTTAGACACAAATAATATCTGTTTTTCTATCCTTAGCACCTGGCATAGCACCAGTAACTGTTTTTTCAATGAATGAATGTAAATGTCTGGAGTGCAAGGTAGGCATTTGGACAAGAGATTTGGAATTCATCAGTGCAGAGGTGATAGTTAAAGTCTCAGAAGTGGATGAGATTGCTCAAGGAAAGGAACAGAGTAACAAGAGATGAAGGTGGCGGAATTTTAAGGAAATGCCTCACCTGTAAATGACACTTTTAGCCAGCTCCATATCATCCCGGGATTCACATAAATGAAGCAAGGTTCTCAACTCCTCCTTCAAGATGAGCTTGTTCTGGGTCAATTTCTCTTCCAAGTTTCTAAAATAGGTTTCTGGAAGAAAGCACAGTACAGTGGCCATCACTGAGGCTGACTGGGATTGTAAGGAGTCTGACCTCAGGGAGAAGAGGAAGCCTGTACCCCCACTCACTGCCAAGGGGCATGAGAGGGGCTCACAGACACACAGCTCCCATCCCTGGCTGATCTCCTTGAGAGCACTGAGTGTCAGCAGACGACCCAGGCCCACTCAAGACTTTCTAAAACAGAATTTCTGGGGGTAGGACCACAGGAATAGGCATTTTTGATTCTCTAGGCAATCCTCAGGTATACTACTGTCTGAGAGGCTTAGCCCAGATAACTGAATTTAGAGGTGACTCATGAGAAAAATGAAGAAAATGCAGCCAGATACCCAAACCATCAGTTGGCAGAGCACCAAGCAGGGAAACTAAAAGGAAAATGTGACTTGAAGGGGGATTTATCCACCATGGCAGACCCACATAATTCAGGAATACTTTGTGCTTCTTTCCTGTGATTCAACTTCATCTCTCTTTCATTCCTCTTGGTCTCTCTTTACTCAGTTGTTAGAAAGCATGCCACAGCTTTATGTAATGGGGAGGGCGCAAAAACAGTCCTCTAAACAGTAGCAAACACTCTTCTACTGACAGCAGCATTTCAAGGTCATCACACTGCATTGTTGTTCCTTGTCTTTGCATCTGATCCACTTAGGGGACAAACACCAAAAGGAAGCACTGCTTCTTGGCTACAGGAGGGGGCTGTATTCTCACCAAAATATGGGGTGAGATGCAAGGCAGGCACCAAGCAAGCATCTGCTTTCCAGAAGGCAAAACTGTTGTCAGTATCAGAAGCTGCCAAGAAGTACTACAGGATTTGTTCCAGGCCCAGAGCTTTGAAGGAATGCTGCTGAAAGGAATGGCAAAATATACATTAAAAGCACAGGAACTAGAAGCTGAGGTGGACACAGCTTTCGATTTATAAGAAAAGAAGCCCTGATAGGTTTGAGATAATGCAGTAGATTTTCAATCTTCCACATAATGTTAAAGGTTTTAGAGATGGAAGGACCCGGGCTGAAATTTAGGCTCAGTCACTTGCATGCTCTGGGGGAGACCCTTGTCTATGAGACTGGATTCCTCTCGTGTAAAGTGAGGATTGTGATACCTGCCTCATGGGGTTACCTGAGATGATGTATGGAAAGCATTGAACACATAGTAACTGTCAGTAAATAAGACATTATTGTTCTCATTCTCATTCCTTCTGTCACCTGTTAGATCTAAGAGGATTTAGTCTATTAAATATTTCTAAGCAATTTCCAATCTATAAGATCTCAAAGAGATGACTTTACATCTTATACCTCTTAATCCTTCGTAAAAAACCTTAAGAATCCAAAATTTTAATAGATGTAACTTATATTTTCAGACAAATCAATCAACATTTAAGTGCTTATATTGTACATTCATATTCAGAGGTATTCTTCTTTGTGTGAGATACACCAAGAAGAATAAGGCATAGTTCCTGCCCTCAAAGAGCTTAAAGTCTATTCAGGAACAAGATATACTTAAATAAATATGTCTGTATGGAAACAATGATGGAGGAGGTGACATGTGAATAACTATAAATGTAATAGGAAAGAAGAGTTCTACTATGATACCTATTATGACTCTGAGTAGACAGAAGAGTCCTATTACGACACCTATTATGACTCAGGACAGACCAAGTTTGGTGGAAAAGGAGGGGTACCAGTGAGGAAGTAAGCCGCTGAATAGAGTTGGAGAAATAGGAGGGGGCATTCTAGGTATCGATATGAGTAATAGAATAGAACTGGGGGTGAAAGGTATGGACAGGAAAGCTGTGACTAGATTAACAACAAACCACACTGGACTCTAGAAAGGTCGGGTCCATTATGAAAGAGCTAAGAAGCCAGTGGGGCGAGTATGTACATAGTGTGGAGTACAACAGAGTACCACCACGGGTTCTTTTTTTTTTTTTTGAGACAGAGTCTCGCTCTGTTGCCCAGGTTAGAATTCCATGGTGTCAGTCTAGCTCACAGCAGCCTCAAACTCCTGGGCTCAAGCAAGCCTCCTGCCTCAGCCTCCCGAGTAGCTGGGATTATAGGCATGCACCACCATGTCTGGCTAATTTTTTCTATTTTTAGTTGTCCAGCTAATTTCTTTCTATTTTTAGTAGAGACAGGGTCTCACTCTTGCTCAGGCTGGTCTCGAACTCCTGAGCTCAAACAATCCACCCGCCTCAGCCTCCCAGAGTGCTAGGATTACAGGCATGAGCCACGGCGCCGGGCTCCATCGCAAGTTCTTAAAGTGACAAGGTTGACAGGATTTTATAAATATCAGTCTAACAATGAAGTAGATTGGCACTGATTATTGCCTTTCAGAACATGTGCGCAACTGTCACAGCCTTATAAAGACCATGACAATTGGAAATAACAACTAGACAATGACATGGAGCCCTAATTGCACACCTCACATATCTCTAAAATACCTGGAATAAAAAGAAAAGACTGAAGTGAAATCTAGATTGAGTCTACTAAACTAGAGACAAATATACTCTCCCCCATGCCTAAGGATTATGTTCTTGTCCCAGAGGTGGTGTGATATGTCAGTATGATGAGTGGAGCAGCAAGGGAACACCAATTTTTGGACCGTGAGGGATTGGAGGCAGAAGTGTTAATCAGGTGCTCACAAACATGTGGCAATTAGAGGACAGAGAGCTGGGCCTAGAGCTGAAAAAGTCAGTAAGGACAAAAAAGCATATTAAAAGAAAGAAAAATCCTGGATGTGTTCATAAAGGAACTTGAAGTATTGGGAAGAACTCTATGTGCAGGAGGGAGGGAATAAATGCAAAAGGATTTCTCAGATGCTGAAAAGGAATAGAACCTAGGGTGGTGTTCTTCTTGTGTTTTTAGCTTTTTATAATAAACATTTCAAATATACCCAAAAGTAGAGAGAACAGTATAATGACCCTTCCTTCAAGTGCCCATCACCTAGCCTCAACAATTGCCAATATTTTGCTAATTCTGTTTCCTCTACATTCCCCAAATACATTGGATTTTTTTCAAAGCAAATCCCAGATTTCATATAGTCAAGTTTCTCCTGTTTAAGAAATCTTTGATCCTATTGACTTGTCCAGCACAGAATGAAAAATATCAAAATGTATCCTCACACATAGCACTTTTATTTCATTTGATTTCATTTATATATAGATATATATGTGTGTGTACTGGAGATGAAACATAAAATGCAGTTTTCATGCCTCCTCTACATCAAAAACTTTGAAAGCCAGTCATCTAGAGTTCTTAAACTTTATTGTACATATAAATCATCTGGGGTCTTTCTATCTGTATTTCTATCAACCACCCAATAGATGTTGATGCTGCTGTTCCTCAAACCATACTTTGAGTGGCACAGATCTAGAAAAGACTAATCGTAGCACTAGTTTTAGTATTTCTCTGGGATCATGGGAGCAGGGATAAGAGGAGAGTGGTAGACTTTGTAGTAGTAGAGTGTGAGATGAAAGGTGAATGTAGACTAGGGAAATAAGAATAAATGGTCTCAATTTTTTCTGAGAGGTTAACTGAAGGAGAGACTGAATAGCGATAAAAACAGAGGAAACCTGACTGACAGATCCATGAAAGAATTAAAAAATAAATTCCATTACCTTTCGTGCCAGGAAGATTATATGCAACAGCCACCTTCTTATGCTGAAATTCTTTTAATTTCATAATATTATCTGTAAGTAGGTATCTTCTAGCTAAAAATTAGAAAAAGAAAAAAGTAAAATCATTTTGGCTTTTTTATAGTTAGCAAATAACAGGAGTAGAGCTTGACTGTCTCTAATTAACTGTTCTTATCTTCATCTATTATAAATGATCCATCTACACAGGTACTAAGTACAACAGTAACCCTGGTGGGAAAAAACATTTCCAAACTACTGGAAAATGCAAATGCTCAGCAAGAGAATTTTTCTTTGCGGTGTGAAAGGACTTAGCAGTGATTAACTGTATGTGGGGACTGGTAGACAGGAAGCTGGGATTTGAAGGACAAATAAGTATTTGTCATCTGGTTAAGGGGTAACAAAGGCATTAAAAAATAGCCAATATTTAAACGCAAAACAGGCCTATCTATTATTGGGCTTATCTAGGGAGCAGCATATTGTGTAATGGAAAAAGTTGAAGTGTGACCACTGCAACTCCCGGTTTTGCTATTTGTGAAATGGGAGGGTTATGCATCTTCAAGATACATCAGAAACCACTGATCACAGCTTAGTAATTTGGAAAACATCATCCTTTCTTTAGGATCCTCAGCTGTGAATGAGATAAAATGGATGAAGTTTGGCTAAAGAATCACTCACTAAAAGAATTCTATGTGCTGTAATAACAAGGTTACAATAAAAATTGCTCTTTATTTATAGAAAGGCAGTCCCAGGGAAGTGGTCAAGAGCAGGTCTGTGCTTGGCCATGTGCAAATCCCACCTCTACTGATTTCCTCTGATCTTGGGCAAATTACTTAATCTTGATGTTTCCGCCTCTGTAAATGCAGAAAAGAACGGTACCTCTTTCACTGGGTGTTATCTAGAGGCAAGGAATTAATATAGGTAAAATGCATCAAAACAATATCTGACACAAAGTGTTGAATGTTTTTATTATCGCTCACTAGCATTTTCAGATTTAACCCTTTTCATAAAAATGTTAAGGAACAATTTTGAAAATGAGGAGAACTGCTCAAGGTCTCTTAGATTGTTAGCAGAACTGAGGCTTCAAACTCAGGGAGTCTAAGACCTCCGCTCCCAAACCCTGCAAAAAAAGTACACCCAAGGGGCAGGGATGTTCCCGGAGCGCAATGTCGCCCCCTCCGAGGGACTGCACTACAGCCCGAGGCCAAAACCCCAACCGTCCTTCGGTTTCCAGGGACTGGGACCATCCACGACCCCCAGAGGCCACGGCTACATCCACGCGCAACTAGAGGGAGAGGGCATGCTCCAGCCGGTGTGTGACTGCTCTAAAAAGATGCCTGCTGGGGTCTAACGCTCCCTTTTTTCCCATCCCTCCCCTCCTTCCACGGGCTGAGGCTGCTGATACCTCCAACAGGGTAGCGGCAGCAACTGGAACCGGAGCCTCCCACCCCGGGATACAGCGAAATTCGCAACACCCGCGGCGGAACTTGTCTTGAGGGCCGAAACGCGGCAGCCATACTCTCCGGGACTGTACCAACTGCTGGAACCGGGAAAAGGGGCGGAGCATCAGTCCCAAGAACGCCGGACGGAATTCGTCCAGTTCGGCTGTAACCCCGCCCCTTCCTCTGTCCGCCTCGCCCCCCATAGACTTTCCGTTTGGTATGCGCCAAGATGGCGGCTTCCATAGTGCGGCGCGGAATGTTCCTGGTGCAGAAAGTGATTCAGCTCTCCCCAGCAGGTTGGTGGCTGCCGCCTTGGTGGGGCTGTTAATTATTAGGTCCCTAATTACTCTGTTCCTTGAGTAAAGGGAGTGATGGGCTTTCAAGAGGACAGAAAATGCTCCTGGAATCTGGTTTCTAGAGAAACTTTTTGGGGTGTTTGATAGCACAGAAAAAGGAGTTAAGGTCTCTGATCTGTCTCCTTCCTTAAAATAGTAGTACCTCCCCATCCAAAGGTGTGAAGAGCAGAGGAAGGTTATGTCTTGAGGGATTTTGCGTGTGATTTGCTTGATTTTTGTGTTAGAGTGGTTGTCTTTTTGTAGACCCTGAAAAACCCAAATGTGTCTACCCTTGGGGCTCTGATATTTTTCTCCATTCTGAGGGGCGTCAGGTATGTGTTTTCCCCACCACCTTACACTTGGCCAAACCCCTGGTCTTCACTTCGTGGGAGAATTTTTCAGTATTAATCTAATTTTACCTGATGACCTTGAGCACAACTCTTGATTGACCTTTCTTTGCTATGGTTTTCCACGTGTAGGTAATAAATGCTAATAGTTACTTGCAAAGAACTGATGTCTGAATTGAATGGCAGCCTATTCAAAGCCTACTCAGCCACACAAAACCTACTTAGACCTGATGATGAAAACATTGAAAGTTTTAAAGTATTTACAGAAGCCAAATTTGCAGTAATGTTAACCACATAATCCTGACAGACATATTTGTTATATGATTAACATGCAATAATCACACTTGATGTTTCCAATGCTTATCTCCTCTTTTCAACCTACCTCCAGCCTCTATTTAAAAAAAAAAAAAAGTAACACTCTTGCTCACCCTTTTTTAAAACAACCATTAAATATCAACGTGAAACTTCATGGTTGGCCGCCAGAAATTTTCTGAGGATTAAGTGGTTGACCTAGTGAAAATGTTTAATGTCACATATTATTAGGCAAAGCGGTATGCGTCGTGCTTGCCACCTCAATGAGAATGAGCTGTTGTAGCTATTATTAGCATGTTTAATTATGATTGTTAGTAAATGTTTCTCTGTCTAAACAAGACCCTGGATAGTAGATCAGGAAGAGTATCGTGGTTGCATAGAATGTTGGGTAGCAATCATTCTAACAAGAGAACAGAAATTAATAAGGGTGAATTGAGAGAATTTCCAGTTAGCATTTTGGTCTCAGTTTGAACTGATGACCTTGTGGGAAGTTACACCTGTGCTATTCCAATATGGTGGTTACTAGCACATGTGGCTATTTAAGTTAAAATTAAATAAAAATTCAGTTCCTTAGTCACACTAGCTACATTTTAAGTGCTCAATAGACCCACGTGGCCAGTGGTTATTGTATTGGACAGCTTGGAGTGGAACATTTTCATCATTGCAGAAAATTATAATGAAAGCAAGCACTAGGTTAAACCATAGATGAAAGGAGTCTTGAAGTCAGGAACTAGAGGCTGAAAGGGAGGTGATTGATTCATAGGGTAGTGCAGCATGGACCACTCAGGATTTGGGGATGCTGATAAGGAGCTTGACTTACAGTCATTGAAACATCTTGATCCATTCCAGGAGGAGAGAGGAAAAGCACTCCACTTTGTACAAATTCATGACAAATCATTATTTGGAACATCTTGAGGCTTCTATTGATTCTCCTTACAACAGAGTGGAGGAGGGCAGCTAAAATGATCTAGGGAATGCAAGGAAAATGAACTGAGATGAACTAAAAAAGTGACAAATATATAAAGAGGGGAAAAAACTTATTGGGCACCTATTACATAGTAGATATTGGGACATTAACATATGCCCTAACTTAAACTACAATGCCAAAATAGACATTATTTCCCCATTTTACATATAAGAAAGAAGCTCAGAGATACCGTATAATTTGCCCAGATTTTCATAGCATTTATTAGCAAGGCAAGGATTCAAAGTTAGACTTTGTGACCCTAAAGCCTGTTTCCACAATTATACTACTTCCCCTCGAGTAGAAAAAATGTTTGGAGACGTTTGATCAAAGGTCAAAATAACTATAAAATGTGTAAGGATATGGTTAGAGCCAGTCGTTTTTCACCAAATTTTGAAATTCTGGTCCTTGGAGTTCTTTCAGAATTAAATGGAAAAACATTTCTTTTTGTAATAGATGGTATCTTAAACAATATTGTTGACCCAAGCAATAGCTGACTAACTGAAAGGTAAGCAGTTTCAACAAAAGTTTGTATATACTCTTTAGGGGTATATTCAGAGTGGGATTAAACAGGCTTAGAGACCTAAACCTGTGAGACTGAGGTCAATTCATCTCCTTGCTAATTGAAGTGTGGTCTGAGGACTAGCATCATCAACATGCCCTGGGAAATTGTTACAATGCAGAATCTGTCCCCACCCAGCCCTACTGAATCAGAATCTACATTTTAATGAGACTAATATGCATATTAAAGTTTGAGAATCTGATCTAGGTGTCCCACTTGCTATTGTCCATTCCACTTAGAGTTCTGTCTCTGACTTTATAGAAATTCTTTGGTTTTAATGTTAATATTACAGACCTTCCAATTAACACTTACAGGGATGGAAAGAACTTTGAATGGTATCATTTGTAAAGTATCTCAGAAAGATGAACATCCTGCTTTAAAAGCCTTACAGAAAATGAAATGTCCTTTATCCACTTGGGTATATGAGAAAGAAAATGGAATGTCTGTATTGGTATATTATTTTCCCATTATTGCTGTAGCAGATTACCACAAAGTTAGTGGCTTAAAACACAGATTTATTATCTTACAATTCTACTGGTCAGAAGTCTGACATGGATTTTACTGTGCTAAAAATCAAGGTGTTGGATAGGATCCATTTTCCATATTCTAGAGATCACTTGCATTCCTTGGGCCATGGTCTGCTTTCTTCATCTTCAAGGTGATCAATGGCCAGTCAAGTCTTCATCACTCTGTCCTTCACACATCACCCTGACCAATAGACTCTTCTTTCTTTAAAGGACCCTTGTGGTTACATTGGGCCCATCTGGATAATCCTGACCACTCCAAATTTAAGATCCACTGGTTAGCAATCTTAATTCCATTTGCAACTTAATTCCCCTCTGTCATGTAACCTAACGTATTCATAGGTTCTGGGGAATGGGATATGGACATCTTTGGGAGGCCATTATTCTGCCTACCATACTTGGCAACTTATTTCTATATTTGTCATTGGTTTCCTATTAGGAAAACTTCCTATTTGCCAAATTTAAATTCTTCATTCTTCCATTACTTTTCATTATACCCTCAACAGAGATGGAGAATGATTACCCATTATTACTTTTAAAACAGAAAAATGCACACACACCCACATACGTAAATAAATGTTGCTGGGCTTACGTTTTGTAAATTGGCTAGTCCTGATTTATTTTCTCTTCAGTTCATGTGGTTCCCTTGAACAACAGCATACAGAGGGCATTCTGGGAGTTCTGTCCTTCCCCACCATCACCTCCCCAGCTTTTTATTTCCCAGTTCAAAACTCTTGAGCAGTGATTTAGATATTGTCTTTTCTGACTCCAAAATAGCTAGAATGAAGATATAGAGAATAAGAGATACTAATAATTAGAAAATAAGCAAGTCGCTGGTAGCCTAGAATATAGTCGACCCTCCGTATATGAGGGTTCTGCATCTGTGGGCTTGACCAACTGTGGCTCAAAAATATTTTAAAAAACCAAAAATAACAATACAACAATAAAAAATAATACAACATTTTGTTATTATACTGCATTATTATTATACTGTAAAAATACAGTATAACAACTATTTACATAGCATTTACATTGTATTAATATTAGGAATTATAGGTAATTTGGAGATGATTTAAAGTATAGGGCAGGTTGCATAGGTTATGTACAAATACTACACCATTATAAGGGACTTGAGCATCCTCAGTTTTTGATATCTGAGCAGGAAGGCCTGGAACCAACCCCTCCAGGATACCCAGGAACGACCATATGTAGCTTAATAGCCTCTTCTCAGCTCATACTCACATAGAGAAGGTCTGCCATTGTTCCCCACTGAAAGGAAAGGTCTTCCTTGTTTTAGAATTTGGAATTCAGTTTGCATAGAAATGCTGCTGTCAATTATGAATGAGTCATCTGAATTGATGCTTTTGGTTCTGTGTCAAAGACGGTCAGAGAATATAGGGACCTTAGCTATCACCCAGCCTATCTAGGTGATATCTAATTTAGCTTCCATTTGCAACTGCAGGATCTGAAATTTTTGAACGGCAGGTAAAACTCAAACTAAAACTCAGATCTCCTTACTTCTGAATTGGTAGACAGCTATATACCTAACATATTAATGCCATGGGCTTTTTATTCATCTTTCCTGGTAGATCTGGGAATATTTAATAATGTTTGGCCATGGTATTCTGTGACCTCTAGGTAATTATCTGCCATTCATTCCAATTCCCTCCCCCTTTTTTTTTCTTAAGAAATAGGGTCTCTGCCTCTCTCCCCCTCCTACTCCCCCCCAGTCTGGAATGCAGTGGTTCAATTATAACTCACTGTAACCTCAAACTCCTGGGCTCAGGCAATCTTCCCACCTCAGCCTCCTGAGTAGCTGGGACTGCAGGTGCATGCCACCACACCCAGCCCCCCCCTTTTTAAAATGGAGTTAAAGTACACAATTCAGTGGTTTTAAGTATATACACAGAGTTGTATATATACAGAGTTGTCAGATGGAAATGTTTTTAGGACTAATTATTATAAGGCATTCAATTAATGAGTTAAGCAACAGTTGGCAGATGTTTTGGGGTTCTTCTAAGAGGAAGTGCTAGAACTCACCTGGGCTATAATTTAAGGGCAACAAATGTCTCCTAGCCCTAAAGTTATAGAACAAAATGATCAGCATATTTACCCTTAAAATTACTGTGAAAATTTTCAGTTTTCTTCTATCCTCTACTTGGTAGAGGTTGAATGCATTTTGTTGTGAAATGAATTGTGAACTATACAGTATTGGTTGCAATATTGTATTATTGTATTAGAATTTTTAAAATATATGATCTAGTAGTTGAAAATGTAACAAAGGTATGTTTAATAAAATAGATACATAAAATGAACCTATGTGAAACTGTGCCTGTTTAGGTAATTGTTTTTTTCCTCAGGTAAAAGATGCCTGCTTTCTGCAGCATATGTGGACAGCCACAAATGGGAAACAAGAGAAAAAGAAGATTGTCACCTTGGTAGGTACCTATTGGGCTGTTATGGGTCATTTTCAGTCATTACATACGTTTACCATTATAAACTCATGTATATATGAAATTATGCTTTTATGATGATTCATTTCAGATAAGCACATTTTAAGCCTTAAAAAGAATGAGACTTTTATACATGGCAAAATCATTTCTGTATACTGTACATTTCTAATATTTTGTTTTTGCCTTGACAATCTCCTTATGTTAGGTAAACAACAATTCTTTTTTGTCCATTTTTATCATATGATCTTTATGCAGCCTGTCTCTGTTTTATAGAATTTTGTATTTTATACTTACATCCTTTTTTACTGTTAATGTCTTTACTTTCCTAACTTCTCTTGTGGTCTTCAGAGCCCTTTTTGACTCTTCTCTATTTCATTACCAGGTGAGAGGTTTGAAGGGAATGTTAGACTCTTAAGTAAGCATTGAGGGAAGATAGTTGGCTAACATCTTCCCAGGCAATAGGCTCCTAATTATACTTCTTTTTCTCCTGTTCCCTATGTCATTTTGCACAGAGAACAGCCTTTCTTTTATAAAATACCAAGGCCCAAAAGAAATCACTGACCCTGGGAGCACTTTTAAAAAACACACATACTTCAGACTTTTGGTTCTGCCTCCCCTTTTAGTACATATAACATCATTGGAGCATTGATAAAGTAAATAGATTGGTGATAGTTTTAAGAGCCTGATGTAATTTTTGGATCAATTCCAGTGCTGATCTAATATTTTCCCCCAGATTTTTTTTTTTTTCGCTTATGTCAGATAAGAATAAAGTCCCCCTGTGTTTATGGATTCTTCCTGTAAGTGTAGGGAACACTGCTGTCTGTAATGGGTACGTTATTGGAATTTTCAAAAAAATCATCATTTTCTTCCCTGATAATGTGATCTCACAAGCAGAGTTGATCGTGAGCTCTGGAATGGCTGTGTGGGCAGGAGCCAGCCAAAGCAGAGCTGCGGAAGATCTGAAGATAATCATAGCCTCTCCGCAAGGAAATAACAGTCTCCCTATAAGAGTCTCACTGTTAGAGACCCAGGAAACCTTTTTATAACAAATACTTTATAATACTCTTTTAAAAATTATCCTGAAATTAAATTCATACATAATATCTATCTATACATATTTTAAAATCAGTATAATTCCTTTATGATACAAAGGAGAAACCAAAGGAAAGAAACTTACAATAAATAATATGTACAAGGGGACTTTTAAAAAAGTTTGTGGGAAGAATGGAGTTAAAAGACACAAATAAAAAAGACAAACTTTATGTCTTAGCATAAGCTCCATCAAGATCAAGATACTTTTGTAAGCAATGATACCACCTCTTTAGTTTATCCTTAGAGAACGGAGGGTCCTGGGAATTTAGCTATGTCAATGCAGTCTTTTTTACATTATTAACCAAAGAAAAATATGTGCCCTTTAAAGATTTTTTTAAGATTAGGAAACAAGAAACAAAAAGAAGTCAGAAGGTGCCAAATGAGGATTATAAGGTGGGTGCTTAAAGATTTTCCATCAAAACTCTCCAAGATTGCCCTCATTTGATGAGAGGAATGAGTAGGAACATTGTCGTGGTGAAGGACTCTGCTAATGCTTTGGCTAACTTTCTTAAAACACTCTTATGATAAGCAGCTGTTATTGTTCTTTGGGCCTCCAGAAACTCAACAAGCAAAATGCCTTGAGCATCCCAAAAATCTGTTGCCATGACCTTTGTTCTTGACTGGTTCCCTTTTGCTTTGACTGGACTTCTACCTCCTGGTGCCATGGCTTTTTTGTGCTTTGTCTTCAGGATCATACTGGTAAAACTACATTTCATCTCTTGTTACAATTCTTGGAAGAAATGCTTTAGGATCTTGATCCCACTTGTTTAAAATTTCTAGTGAAAGCTCTGCTATTGTCTGCAGCTGATCTGGGTGTAGGGTTTTGGCATCTATCCAATGGAAACTTTGCTCAGCTTTAATTTTTCAGTGAGAATTTTGTAAGCTGAACCAATTGAGATGTCTATGATGTTGGCTTTTGTTTCTGCTGTAATTTTCAGGCCTCTTCAACTAGGGCATGAACAAGGTTTATTTTTTCTTACAAGTTGATATGGATAGTCTGCGGGCTATATCTTCATCATTGTCTCTTTTCTTCTTAAAAACAAATTATTCATTTGTAAATCGCTGATTTCTTTGGGGCATTGTCCCCATAAACTTTTTGTAAAACGACAATGATTTCACCATTCTTCCACCTGAGCTTCATCATAAATCTGATGTTCATTCTTGCTTCAATTTTAGCAGAATTCATGTTGTTCTGGTAGGGGCTCTTTTCAAACTAATGTCTTATACTTTTTAGTTCCTCAAATTAGATCCTGTGCAGACATGTTATAACAAGTTAGTATGAGTTTATTATGGTACAAAAAAATTTTGAGCTCCATCATAGTTTTTTCATAATACGCATTTTCCTTAAACTTTTTGAAGACCCCTCATATTTCAATATATAAATAAATGCTTAGGCAAAACTATACTAAGAAACTATGAAGTAGCTAAATGCTTGCACTTAAATGTAGCATCCCTATGAACATGTAGATGGGTACAGATGTGGTATACTGTTGAATTCAAATATTGGGAGTAGCATTATATTGACATAATTTTACTTACAAAATTTGCAGCACTTGGTAAAGTTCTGAGTGATTCAAAGGTCTGTCTTCCCTCAGTTTATGTGGAAGTGCACTTACGGAAAATTCAGCTTCTTTTCAATTATAAAAAAATACTTTGTATGTAAAATGAAGTTCTGTTAATTATAAACAGATTTTTCTAGTAGTGTGAATGTCTGCCATTCACAGATGGCATGGTACGTGTGGGGCAAACTTTTTATTTGGAAATAATTTTAAACTTACAAAGAACTATATACCTTAAGTCTGTTTTCTGTTGCTTATAACAGAATATCTGAAACTGGGTAATTTATAAAGAAAAGGAATTTATTCCTTACAGCTATGGAGGGTAAGAAATCCAGGGTCAAGAGAGTGCATCTGGTGAGGGCTTTCTTGCTAGTGGGGACTCTGCAGAGTACAGAGGTAACGCAGGGCACCACATGGCAAGGGGGCTGAGTGTGTCAGTTCAGGTCTATATTCCTCTTATAAAGTCACTAGTCCCACAACCATGATAATCCATTAACCCATCAGTCCATGAATGGATTAGTTCATTCATGAGGGCAGAGCCCTCATGACCCAATCACCTTTTAAAGGCCCCCACCTCTCAGTACTGCCACATTGGGGATTAAATTTCAACATGAGTTTGGAGGGGACAAATATTCAAACCATAGCACTACCTTTACCCAGATTGACCTGTTACCATTTTGATTCATTTGTGTTTACTTTCCCATTCTCTCTCTTTCTCTCTCTGTATACACACACACACACACACACACTTTTTTAATCATATGAAAGTTTGTTGCATACATTATAGCTCTTTATCCTGAATACTTCAGTGTACTTTACCTGGGGTAAGGATATCCTTATATAACCATAGCACCGTTACCAATATCAGAAATCTTAACATTAATATAATACTTTAATCTACTATTCATATCTTTGTCAGTTGACCCAGAAATGTCTTTTACAGAAGCAGTCCCCAACCTTTTTGGCACCAGGGACCAGTTTCATGGAAGACAGTTTTTCCATAAAGGAGTGGGGGTAGGCAGAGCTCAGGCGGTGATAGGAGTGATGGGGAGCGGCTGTAAATACAGATGAAGCTTTGCTTGGTTGCCCACCGCTCACCTCCTGCTGTACATCCCCCAGCCCCCGAGTTTCATGGAAGACAGTCATTCCACGGATGGGGTGGAGGGTGGGGAGCTCTGCAGCACAGTCCCTAACCAGTCCAAGGGTTGGGGACCACAGCTTTATAGCATTTTTGCTCCTCCAGTACGGGATCCAGTCTAGGATCACATACTACATTTAGTTGTTAGGTGTCTTTAGTATCCTTTAATCTGAAATAGTTCCTTATCCTTTCTTTGTTTCTTATGACGTTGTCATTATTTTAAGAATCTGGTCTCTTTTTTTAATAGAATATTCATCCTTTTGGATTTGTCTATTTTCTCATGATTAGATTCAACTTATGCTTCCCCAGCCAGAATACTGTCAGTTATATTATGTCCCTGTCAGGGTATCACATCTAGACATACCTGATATCCGTATGCCAACTATGATCATCCAGTCAACTGTGTCCGATTTCTCTGTTGTATTGTTATATTCTGATTAATAGGCTGTCTGTGGGGGGACACTTTAATACAATGCAAATATCCTGCTGCTGATCGAAAGTTTCCTCTGAGATTTAACTTCCATTCATGGCTTCTAGCCTGAATCGTTACTACGATTGTTGCAAAGTGATGATTTTCCAACTCTAAAAATTCTTCCAGATTTACTAGTTAGCACTCAGTATTCTACTGTAAGCAAGTGCCCTTCCTTTTTTCTTTTTCTCATCTATTTATTATCATACATTATGTTTAAATCTCATCGATTCATGGGTTTTTTAAATGACTTATTAGCATCCTTAATTATTTTGGTGGTCCAGTTGTCCCAGATTTGGCTAATAGAAGCCTTTTCAAGCTGGCTTCCATCCATCTCCCCCCAACCTTCTTCTTTTATATCTTCCTTACTTTCTCGTATAACAAGTTGTTCTGGGCTCATCTTTTATCTTTTCTGACCTAGTCCTGGAATCAACCATTCCTCTGAGGAGTTCTGGTTCCTTCTGGTGAGGAATGGCCTTAGAAACCAAGATCTAGGTGCCAGTTGTCCTTCTGCTACTGTGGAATTTTTGCTTCTTGGACCATTCAGTAGACAGAGCTGGGAAAAATTTCAATGCATATACATACATATTTTAGAAATAATGAATTCATACCGGTACCTCCAATTCAAGTTCATTCCCACACGATTATTCCATACCGAGAGCCCTGGGTCCCCACAGGGACAATGTTTTGATGTATGGGACTATTTCAGCATTGCAGGTCATCTAATTTCCCTGTCCTCTGCTCATTAAATGCCAGCAATGCCTTCTAGTCATTGTGACAGTCAAAAAATACCCCTGCGTACTCTAAAATGCCCTGTGGTGCCAATACTGCTCCTTTTGGGAACCACTGTGCCAGTGATAAGACCAACATGGAGTCAAGTAATTATACAGTAAGGCTTGTTCTGATGTGCCATATATGAATTATAAGCAAAGTACTCTTAAAGTGCAGATAAAGGAATGATGAATTCAAAGAAAGCTTATTAATACTTTCCAAGGTATGCAGGGAAGATAGGGAGATGAGGCCACTATGTTTGGTGTCTTGGTGTTGGGTCTAGTCACACAAATCCAGGGGACGTTGTCAT
>CAUYSK010109991.1:0-16205 GCA_963575035.1 Avahi laniger
TGTAATATCATTATCTCATAGAGTCAATGAGTTGTGGCTTATGGCACAACGAAAATATGATGTAACTTGTGTGGGGGGGTTACTCATATAACAATATAAAAACAAGTTTTACTTGAGTCATTTATTTTATTTCCCTGAGAGAAAATCAGAACAAATAAAAAAATCAGGGGGGAGGAGCTTTGTGCTTTGACTTTGGAGTCACTCAGATCCAGGTTTAAATGCTATGTTGATAAAAATCCCTTGGCAAACTTTACCTGTGTTATTTAAACTCAGCCTCAGTTTCCTCATATATAAAGGGGAATGAAAATATTTACTCAAAGAATTAGAGAAAATACGTCTGTATCCCCTAAAACAGCACTTGTCACATGAAGTTTTAATATAAATACATGTTCTGAATGGGACTTCAGTAAAGTGATGAAATACAGCTTACTTTTCATTTGACATGTTTCTATCAAGTTTGTATTTTGCGATAGCCACTTGACTAGAATGGAATACAAAAATAACTGTGTAATTCCACAATTAGCAGGCACAGGCTAGAAGTAATGACAGAGACGGTGACCTGATAACATGAAGTACCATGCATGTACCATATGTGCCATAATGTGGGAAGTGCATTGCAAAAATAATAAGAAAGCTCTATAATGGTAAATGTCGTTGGGGATGCAGGATATGAAGCTACCATGTACCACTGGTTGTAGAATAGATGGATATAGGTGTTCTGGAGAACATTCTAGCTACACCTCATCAAATTAAGTGTAGAAATAGTCTCATTCCACAAGTCTTCTCTGGGTAGATGTTCAAAAAGAATTTTCATGAATACACATAAAAGGATGAGTAGAAGGTGTTTATGGTAGGAAGTTGGAAGCAGTGTAGGAGCCCCTCCCTGGAGCACTAGGAGGGTAAAATGTGGCAGCTGCATGTCACAGGGACCAGAGATCATGAGACACTATGCATTAGATGAGCACATAGCACAGTGGATGGGTCTGGAAAACAGAAGCAACAGGATGAGAATCACCAGTTTTTGTAGATACAAATTAAAAATGTACTAACCACAAAATAGCAATGTGCATACAAAAACTCATATAAGCAAAAGGGTACTCATTAAACACATTCGACTAATTGCCTGTGATGTAGGGAGGGAAATGGCCGTACACAGGAATAAAATAAATAAGACATGATCAGATCTTTATGAGGACAAATCATAAAAATTTGTACTGAACTGAGAGGTATGAGTTAGACAGCTCTATCCACTGAGAAGGGTTAAAGTGATAAAAATGCACAATTTTTCTTAGGATAAAGGGCAAAAAACTTCCATAGAACAGTATTAATTCATTTAATGAATGTTTATTTTATCCTTACAATGTGCCCAGCACTATTTGCTAAGGAAAAACAAACAAACAAAAAATCCACAATAGTCCAAATTCCAAAACCTAATGAAGCTTAGATTTTATTGGTGAGGAGGCAGCCTACAAAGAAGTACACAAAATAATACACACAATGATTTCATATGTCAGACATGCTATGAAGAAAGGTAATCCAATACAGAGTAAGTAAATGTGTGGGAAAATGGAAAATGGGGGCAAAATGAGATAAGGAGAACAGAGAAGTCCCGTCTGAGAAGTGACCTTTTAGCAGAGATGTAAATAAAATCCGGGAGAGAAGTATCCCAAAGTCCAGGTTGGAGCATAAGTAGCTGAGGCAATAACAAGTGAGCAATGAGCAAGCCCGTGGTCTCCGAATAGCAAAAATAACAGCGTGGCTGACATCAAGGAGCAAGAAAGTGCATATCAAAGAGAAGGTCAGTTGGAAGGAATGAGACAAACCACACAGGGTCTCCCAGGGCAAAGTAAGGGGTTATGGTACCATTCTGAGTTTGGTGAGAAGCCAGGCATAGATTTGAGATGGGCAGTGACAGGAATTGACCTACTTTTTTAAAAATGTTCTCTTAGGCTACAGTTGGGGACCCTTCTCAGGGGGTCAGGATCAAGGGTTGAAGTAGAAAAATCAAACAGAAGACTATTTCAGTCATCAGGCAGGAGATGATATCAGCTTGGATGACAGGTGATCAGGGCTTCAGGGGAATATTCACTGTTTCAGCAAATGAGCTCAGGACAGGACGTTTTCGGATGAAAAACATCATTAGATCTAGCTCAGAGATGTGGACTTCCTAGGTGATTTAGGACATGGGGAAAATGTGGAAGGAAGGAAAATATGGATGGGAGAAAGACTGAGGCCAGATTAGGAAGGGCCACATTGACAGAGCAAGAGGCTTGGACTTGTTTCTGCAGAAAATGGGACCATCCGAGGAAGGGGTCTGATGTAACCTTAGTTTTGTAAGACATTAAAAATTCCGGGATCTTCGTAAATGATGGTTTGGGAGAGGCAGAAGGCAAGAGGTGAACAAAACTTAGACTAAAATCATAGCAGTTTGCAAGTATAAGAAAAGGACATGTTCATGTAATTGAATATCTAAGTTACTGAAATGTTCTGCATAATGGATATAATTATACCTAATGCATTGGTTTCTGGTAATGTTAAATTAATTGGTGTATGAAAGTTTCTTAGAACAGAATCTGACACATTAATCCCTCAATAAATATTAGCCACTATTTATATATTATAAATAGTAACAATATTGTTTTCTATATACTAATATATGTACTGGTATTATTTCTATGCACTAGACCTGCAGGAGTTATGCTGAAGAATATATAAATGACCATTTGGTTGGGGCAGAGCTTATTAAAGAAACTACTCTTCCAACTGACGGTAATTTACAGCACAGCTAAATTCTATGTGATGCTACATATGTGTGTACGGTTCTTTGGAAGGTGATCTAGAGAAGAGACAATGATTTAAAATAAGAATGTTGTAGATTTTTTTGTGGGGGGAGGAGAAGGATTTGAGAAGGATCTGGGTGAACAGGCAGAAACTTTGACAGAGCAAGGTGTGGTATGACATAAAATGGAACACATAGATTTTGAAATTCAGCTGATATTGAATCCTGCCTGTATCATGTCTGAGCTCTGTGATTTTTGGCAACTTTCCCCTCAGAACCTCAGTTTCCTCATCTTGAAAATGATATTGAAAATCGCGGCACCTCCATAATGAAAACTGAAGATACTGCAGGTGAAATGCAAAGTACGGTGCACTTTAAGAGAACAACCGATATTGCTATTCTATTTGGCTTGTTATGATTTGGCAAACTTGTATGTACAACATTACCAGGTTCCATCCCCTGATATCTGTCTTCCTATAAATGCCGTATTTTACTGTGCATGAAGGGCAAATCCTGCCCTAATATTTGCATTGTGTTTCCTTGGTTTTCCCTGCTTTTGCATCAATATCAAGGAAATTCCCTCTTTCAAATTAAAGGGAGATTTAATGTTCCAAAGCATAGCTTCCCCCTCTTGCTTTAGAAGTGTGGTATTTCAATGTGATTTGCACAGACTTTTAGAATGGAAGATGCTCTATAGAGTTAGCACAATATATAGTGCTAACGCGGCCACAACTCAGTGTCAATATCTCAACCCACTCATGAGTTAGAGCACCCACTGTAGTGCTGGGATGTTCAGAAATTTGTGGATGTGTTTATGAGCAACACACAGTGAGACGGAAATTTTCTTTAAGGTAACAAAATAGGTTTCCTTGGTCTCCCTTCCCCATCCCTCTGTCTTCTCACTTTAAGACTCCTGAGTCAGAGTACTTAGGAACAAAGGGACAATAACATTTGACTATTAATGGGATGTTAAGAACTATAGATACAGAGGGTTGGCGGGAGCTTTAAAATGTTTGGTTCAGCTCCTACACAGGATTGTGTGGTATAATCTGAAACAACTTCTGGAGTCAAAAGCTTTTATTAACTTCTGAGGTCTCCTGTTCCATTTTGGGAAGCTATGATTTCTTAAAATTTATGATTTTTTAATTTTTATTTTTTAATAAGCATCTTAAAATACTTAGCACACATTCTGAGTCTGTCTTATCTTAGGTTTCTTGCTCAGCGTCTCTTATTCAATCATCTTGTCATTCTCCTTTGCAATTCTCACTTGCTGTTGTGTTGGGGGATTTACTATGAGCACAGAACTGAGTGGTTCTCAAAGGCCACATATTTACTTCTTTCAGTTACTCTAAGGAAATAAGGAAGTAAAGGTAGAGACAGGTTACGCAACCTGTCTAAGCTCACACACCAGTAAGCAGTGTATACTGGATTGCAACTCAGTCTACCTGACTCCAGAGTGTGCACTGCTGACAAGTGTACTGCCCTCTGATGTCTCCTTTCATTGAATATTCCTGCGCATACTCAAAACAGAATTACTGTCACAGTAATAATATTACTCTTCCTATTATGACTAATAAGAACAGTTAAGATTCATTGAGAACTAACTGATCTAGCTTCTTGACTCAATTAACTATTTTAATCTTTAAACCAGCTGTGAGGTATGTTCTCATTTCACAGGTGAGGAAACCCAGGCACAGAAAGATTGAGTAACTACTGCCAAGTTATGCCGCTCTTAAATGGCAGAGATAAAATTTAAAATTTGAAAGCCTTCCTCAAGATGTGACATTCTGAAGCATTATTCTCTAACCTCATCTTCCCAAATCTTGTTGTTATACCTATTAATGCAGTCTAAGTTAACATACATTTGTGTCAACAATATCTTACTCTTGCTGCTATTGAACTAGCAATGAAGGTTTGTGTGTCTCTATGTGTATGTTTGTGTATGTGTGTTTTGTTTTATATGAAAATGTCTTATACTTTTAATCCCTGGCTTCCCCATACTATAATCATTCAATGGGATTTTTTGCAGACCAACCATTTATCCTTATTAAAAGCCAGATTTAGGGATTCAGCCCATTGACTCAAACTCATGAGCCTTGTTGTGTTCCCTCATTGATCATTCCCTACCCACTTTACAAACTTTATGTTAATTACCTCCTCCCCCCAAAAAAAATCTTCTAGCCTTCATTTAAGTCATTGAAATATGTTGCATGAGGTAGAGCTTAGACCTTGAGTGGGGAGGAATCCTTAAATCTCTAAAAGGTTCTTCATTCTTTAAGCACTTGACAAACATTTATTAAGCAAATTCCATGCAACGACCATCATAACAGCCATGGTAAATGCAACTTTTAGCAAAATTAAACTATTTCCTCATGACATTTTGAGCTCACAAGTAGGAGAAATGCATTAATCATACAATAATACAAATTAATGATGAATATTCTAAAAGGGCTATTCAGGGTAAAAATGTTCCTCTGAAGAAGTGTTTATTGCACCAAGCTCGACTAGGAAAAAAGAGATAAGAAAGGCCGATCAGCCTCTTAAATAAATTGACTTTGGCTATAGGTGACTTTATATATATATATATATATATATATATATATATATATGTTGAATCACTGTCTTAACATAATGTGAAACTTATGAAAACAAAGCATTAGTGTTAGAATAAACCGTAGCAATATTCTGATATATAGTTATATAAACTTGGCACATTGTGGGATGAAAGGACATGTCATAAATTGATACTGCACTGGTTTTAAAGATTTCCCTGGAACAATTAGTAAAATCCTGAGCTAATCAAATTTAAACTAGTTTCTTAACTGCAGCACTTTTCATATGATCTATTACATTTAAACACACTGTGAAACTCTAAGAAGGAGTTCTAGAATATAGTGTTTCTTAAAACTTATTTGAATAGTATTCGTTTTCTCTGTGGTACACCTCTTAATTTTTTTTCCAATTTCCAGAATATAGTTTGACAAACACTGATTTAGTTTAACCAAACCCCTTAAGCCCCAATTCTTGAAATCTCTCTAAAGCATTTCTATCAAATTATTATTGAGTCATTTCTTGAATAGTCTCAATAAATGAGAAATATATCCAATCTTGTTTTTCAAATAGATGAAATACTTAAGACTCTGCCTAATTATTTTAGTCTTGTGAATTTATCTCAGTTGACTTTGCTCATCCGTTAGTACCCAGAACCATCAAAATGGTAATTGTATTTTGTGATTCTCAAGAGAAGAGCTGTATATTACAAAGGTGAACCCTGGATTGGAACAGACTGTTGGAGCCTGGATTAGTCATATTTTATTTTTATAAGAAAGCCACTTGATGTTCTACAAGAACCATTTTCTAAACTTCATTAATAAATAAAAAATAAAGAGCCTGCATATGAATAAATGATGAAAGTGCCTCCCTTGGTAATTTTTTTAAGTTACTAAAAATAGTTTCTGTCTTTATATTCAAACTGAATGCAGTTAGAAGTGCCACTGAGAATGCCCTTATGCTGCATGTTTGTCAGTAGAAGTGGGGAGCCAGAGGGGAACCCCATCACTTGAGACATAAGACATCTTTGTGTAGATCATTTCCTCAATGCAGATTATTTACAGTATTTTTCTTGGTTGCTATAGATTGTGTAATGTCAAAATGGGGCAGAATTTATAGACCAAAGTACAGAAGAATCAAATGGCCTTCTGGAGTGAAACTGATCACTTTAATATGCTAATATATCATCAGTGTTTCTAGGATTTGCTTCTATTATTTCTCATATATCATATTAAATTGTTTACAGGTCTTTCTCACTACTAGCCTGTAAGTTTTTCTCAGGTAAGGGCCATGTCTGGTTTAACTTATTTTCCCTAGTGCTCAGTATACCTCCTGATATAAATTGTTATATAAAAGTTCAAGAATGATTTATTAAGTTTTCATTGTAACAAATATCATATTCCAAGAATTGTACCTCTAAGACCCAATAGAATTGCATCCATGAAAATTCAATCATGAAAGTTTGTATGAAATCACCTCTTACGGTGTTACAAGCTCAAAGGTAGATTGAAATCAGCCGCTGTGGGAGTATTTACACCAAGGAGAGTGGTAAGCACTACAAAACATCACCCTCTCCACTCTGGTTGTTAAACATTTAATAGCACAACAAGACCTGTGCCTCATACAGTTCCCGTCTAGCTTTCTTTCCTTTTTTCTTGCTCTCCAGTGCAAGGAGAGTTTGGGTTTAGAACTTTCCTCTTGAACCTTGGCTAATTCTGTACCCGACCTTAAAAGCATTCTTCCTGATTTTGCTTCTATCCTAGAACATTCTCTCTTCCCTTTTCTTTCTCTCTCTCCGCACACCCCCATCCCCCAAACTTAATGACACCAAGACTCATTCAGGCATTGGTTTTAATGGAAGGAAATCAGTTTTGGTTAGAGTCTTATCATTAAGGACCACAGCATAAGAAAAAGCGTGGATTTCAGAATTGGAGTTGGAATCCTCTCTCCACCTCTTAGCTCTGTATTTGAAGGAGTTACTTAACCTCACTAATCCTCTGTTCTGTGGTCTGTAAAGGAGACAACAAAACCAATCACACAAGTTTGCTGTGAGGATTACATGAGATCATGTATCTAAAATAGCTAACACGGTGCCTGGTTTGGAATAGGTAGACAGTAAGAGCAGCTATCTTATTATGCCATGTTTTTCTTTTAGGATTAGAACTGGGCCTTTACTCTGTCAGCAGCACATCTGTGTTTACACAGGAACTGGAGAGAAAAGACCTGGAACAGATGCCAGGCTTTGGCACTTAAGGTTGCATGATCTGGGCAGAACTTTTTGAATCTCGGTTTTCCCACTTGTGAAAGAGGATAATGATATCTTACACGCCTCCCTCCCACTACAATTGAGAGAATAAAATGAGATAATAAATGTGGAAAAACACTGAAAACTAATAGGGGAAACCATACAAGAGGTAGCTTAAAAATTCATGCATCCTTCTGCCATCGGAGGGTACAGGAGAATAAAAAGCAAAAAAACAACAAAAAATAATCATGTATTTTTTACAAACACTTCCACATTTTTTAATTGGAAAAAAATTCTTAGAAAAAGAATACACACAGAATATAAATAAAACAGATAATTTCTGTGCTGTTATCGATAAGAAAATTGAAAATAAGCTAAATATTCAATGAGAGGAAATTATTAAGTAGATTAAAACCATCCGTGTAGTGAAATGGTCTGTAGACATAAAGTCATTTTATAATAAACCTGGAAGACTATATACCATATTGTTAAAAGAAGTTATCACCGGGTGGTAGCCTTTGTGGTGTTTTTTTTCTTTTCCCTTCTCTGTATATTCCAATTACTTTATTATTAGCATAAACAATAATTCGGTAATATTATTATTGTATAATAGTAAAAATAAATGTTTTAGAAAAGTATTTATCATTGTGTGGGTTCCACAACATACTGTTAAGTAAAAAATAACAATAATAATAATAATAATAATAATGATAAAAAAAATGCTACAAGACAGCACAGAAAGTATGAAGAATGTGGCGGCAATGCCAATAAGGTAACAGAGTGGGTCTCCAGTCATTGTTTTCATAGTTTGTGCATTTTGATTTTGTACGATTTCTGCACTGAGTATATATTAGTTTTATAATTGTGGCAGAAGCACCAAAATATATCAATAAAATATGAGAGACCAACATTTACGTATTAGCATCATTATTCAATTACTCAATTGACAAATGGTATGCAGGTGAGGATACCTTTCTGATCATATCGAGAACAGCTGATTTTTCTGAAAGGATACCCTAAAAGGATCATCAGTTGATCTTCAGCATCTCATAGATGTAAGATATTTCCAAACATCTTGACAATTATTTGATACAGGTGTTTCTCTTTCTTTTTATATTAATGGGGGATGGAGATAATAAGAAATTGACTTTTTTAAGTCCAATTAATTCTTGCTTATTTCAGGAAAAAAAAATTCTTCTTTTGAGCACTGCTATTTTTATATGTAAAATGCAGTGGTGAAGAAAATGTGTCCGTGGTGGTAGAGAGGGATATACAGGTTACTTGAAGTGTGAAATTTGTATGGGCCCTGAAAGAGTATTCCACAAATGCTTCCCAAATGAGGCTGCATATAGTAGACTGCCCTTTTCCAAAGTGAGTAGGTCTCAGAATCCTTGTCTTTACTGAGTAACCCTGTCTCTCCAGCCATAGCATAGTGATCAAGGTGTAGATACATGTCCTGATATTGGCAGGTCAAGTTCTCAAGATACAGTTCCTATGCATCTCAGAAACTTATCCACAGTATTGGCACTACCCTAAAAGAGGTTCCAAACACTCCAGTTACCGAAGTCCTGGCATCTGCCCTGACTCCTGACTGCTAAGTTTTAAGATCACTCCATCCTGTTTTCTATTCTCTGAGCTACCCACTTTTCCTTCCAATGAATTATTCTCCTTTCAATCTAATAACCAAGGTAGTCAGCCTCTGTTGCTTACAGCAAAAACAATGTTAACTAACAAAGTATTTTTTTTTTTTTTTTAGAAAAGGAGTCATTGGTTGGCCAAAAAGTGAGATTACTCAGCTTAAATGTTAACTATGTCATTGACTATGGCCATGGGGGTACTTATCCTCAATCTGCATTTAAGAACCAAGTATAGCCAAATCTGAAGGCAAATTACCCAAAGCTGCCTAAGAAGGAATTGCTTTGAATGGGGTTATGTGATAAAAGAAAAAACAACCTGCATTAAGTGTGAATCATGAGTTGAAAATGGGCATGGAAGACAATGGGCAAATCTGGCAGCTAGTGAGCCCCACAGATCAGTGCCTGAAGTTTCGTGATTCTAGCTGAGTAGGAAGGAAAAATTATTTTCTGTAGAGTGGGTAATATATAAATATATACAGAAGAACAAATCTTCCTAAAGAAGCTATGCAGGGGGAACCACTGCTTAATTCATTAGTGTAAAAAAAAAAATAGCCAATAGTGTTACAATGTTTCCATGTCCTGCACAGATGTTATTTCTATGCTTAATCTCATGTCTATACCAGTGATCTGCATCCCTGATGTTTGAATAGGCCGTGACATCTTCAATTATCTCAAGATACACTGAAAATTTATTACAGATTCTTGAAACAGAATTAAATGTCATACCAGCTAATTATAAAAATAAATGCAGGTAAGAGATAGTTTATGTCATTGAATTAAACTGATGGCTTTTAAATGCTGCTTGTTCGTGGAGGTTTGGAACTGCTGATTTGGGAACTGCAGGATAAGGCAAATATATCAAAAGATGCAGGCAGAGAGAGCTGTGCCTGTGATGGGGAGAGATTGAAAGCTGGTGACAAAAGCTGTTGAGTTGAGAACACCTTGCCGCTTATTATAGTTAAGATAGCTTGCCTCGCCTTGGGCTCTTTATTTTAATGCAGATGTCTGAGAGTGAGCGGGTGATTGAGGGAAATGGAGAGAGGTTATGTGTCTTCACAGGGCAAGATGGCAATTGAATGACTACCAAATCCATCCCTTGTGATGTTAATATATGCACCCATTGTTCCACCCTCTTTTCTAGTAATGGTAAACAACATTTGTCACTTGCAATAGACTGCTTTCCACTTCCAGACTGATGGTGAGCCCACATTTGTATTTCAAGTACCAAATCTCAGGCTGCAGAAGCAAGACGCCCAGAAAAGATGTATGTCGTGGGTGGAAAGAGAGAACAGGACAAGGTTCGCTGTGCAATTCAGCGAATCGTTCATAAGTCTGTTCTCCCTGACAGGAGATGGCCTAATGCTTCATTAATTCCTGCAGAGATGACGATGATGTATCACCCCCTTTCACTCCGAAACTAAGTAATGCATTCAAAAAAAAAAAAAAGCTAATTTGCACATGTTTAATGCGTTCATTAAGCTATTAGTCTTTCAATAAGAGATTTAATAGCAAATTAACATTTCTTTTAAATAAAAAAAAATCTTACCTCAAAAAGTCCCCAGTTAATACAATTATTTTGTGTTTTGTGTTCAAAGAGAAAACACTTGGCTCTAGAGTGATAGTGAAAAAGACCACGTTAGGTCCTCATTTATTACACAATTAGGCACCTTGTGGTATTATTTTCCCCCAATAACAAAATGTTTCTATAGAACAAAAAAAGTCTTGGAAGTAGTGAGGAGGTCAATGCTAAAAAATCCAAAATGGTCAATTTTGTAAACTGCATCATGATAAACTAAAAACAAAACAAATCAAAACAAAACAAAACAAAAAAAACCCGGTTTATTCTAACCATCAGATTTGTGAAACAAAGGAAATTGATTTTGATCAAATATCGATATTTATCCCAACATTCACTTAGCTCCCATTATGTGTAAGGCACTAGGCTAGATGATATTAGAGACTTAATGTAAAGAAGATGAAAAACATGTATTCTTTGTCTCAGTGGAGTTTTTTTGAATATCTACTATGTGACCAGTGCCATGTTGAGCAAGATGAATGAATCATGGTTTGTTTTCTTTTTTATTTATTTATTTTTTTATTTCAGGATATTATGGGGGTACAGATGTTTAGGTTACATATGTTGCCCTTACCCCCTCCTCTTCCCCCACAAGTCCGAGTTTCAAGTGCATCCGTCCCTCAGATGCATACACTCTTTGTGTATGCATATATCCGTCCCCTCCTCCCCCCGACCCCCCTGCCTGACATCCAATAGATGTTATTCTTATATGTGCACTTATGTGTTGAACAGTTAATACCAATTTGATGGTATCGTGATGCTTGTTTTTCCATTCTTGGGATACTTCACTTAGTAAAATGCGTTCCAGCTCTATCCAGGAGAATACAAGAGGAGTGTCTGTTTTCTTGAGGATGTTACAAATGTTGTGGAAGATAAACATGTGAACAAGGATCCATATAAGATTTACTAAATCTTAAAATATAAAAACAGACAAAATGCTTTGAGAGCAAAGTGCTTTGAGAGCAAAGATGAAGGAAGGTCCAATGTCAATGAAGAGATTTGGAGAAAGCTTTACGTATGGAGTGAAGTTTAAACTGAGACTTTAATATATTATTAATAGGTAAGTGTATTCCATATTGAGTGACAGAATGAAACTATGTGCAAAGGAAACATAATATATAATGGAAAAAATAAAAACAAATACTTCTATCTTAATCAGTTCTGGCTGCTATAACAGAATACCGTACACTAAGTGGCTCAAACAACAAACATTTTTTTTTTTTCTTCCAGTTCTGGAGGCTGCGAATTTCAAGATGAAGGTACTGGCAGATTTGGTGTCTGGTGAGGGTCCTTTTTCTTATGTCCAGACAGCTGTCTTCCCTCTGTGTTCTCACATAGCAGAAAAAGAGCAAGAGAGCTCTCAGGGGTCTTTTGGTAAGGAAACTAATTCCATTTGTTAAGTAGGTAGCTAAAGACTTCAGGTCTCCTAGGGATGAAAGTGGGTGCCATTATGGTTCACCCCTCCACCAATGAGCTTTCAGAGATGCTCATGAGAAATCCTCATGCACAATAAGACTCAGATCATACATTAATACCTCCCAACTGTCCGATCAAAGTGGCTTCATGGTGACGTCTCAGCCAGGAGGAGAGGTCCCTATCCGGACACTATAAAACAAGACCCAGACCACAACGAAGTCCTTTACTCTCTCTCTCTCTATTTGCTATGACAGTGGATCCGGTCATCATCTGTGGCTTATATAGGTCTCAGTCTGTAAACCTACATCTTCTTCTTGCTCTATAAACCTATCTTTCTCTCCTCAATAAACCTCATTTTCATGCTTGCTTTACTTTGGTGTGTCTGGTCACTCTTTAGCCATGAATGCACCAAGAAGACATTTCAGACTGCCAAACCCTACATATTCATGAGGTCTCCACCCTTATAAGCTAATTACCTCCCAGAGATCCTGCCTCCCAATAGTATCACATGAGGGTTAGCATTTCAATATGTACATTTTGGAGAGACACATTTAGTCCATAACAGCTATTCTACTGATCATTATCCATTTTTTTTCCTCCCTGGATTCCAAAGCATTTTGTTATATAAGTTTCAATTTAGTTCCTCTCTATAAAAGCAGAGAAGACATGGAGATCACATTTATTGATTAGTATCTACAAAGAAATTCATATGGTATTCTAAAATGGGCTTTACCAAGCATTATAACTACAATATTATGTTCCTGTGGAAAAGACAATCTTTTTCACTTTGTGTAGTTAAGTATCTCAGGATGAAACAAGTTCCAATGTATTCCATTAAATAAATGTGGAGATTTTATAGCAATCTAAATAGGTATAGCTCAAGGACATTGCCTCATATCATTCTACCCCCACTCTCACCAAATTTCCTATTGGTATTAGGTATAGCACATCACATGCCTTTTAGATCATAGGTGATCATATTATTAATGCATGCCTTCCCTCCCTTAAGTATATACCTTCAAAATAAATCTGGTGTAATTTTCATTTTACTTCAATGAATAATATTTAAAAGCAAAATTTAGAGTGAAATTTGCTATATTAGCCTATCTATTAATAGCAGTATTCATTATACTTTTATTTCCATATACATACTGCTTTGGTTTGAAGAAGATCCTTAAATTATTTCTGAGAAAAGACTCTGTGCTGATTGACAACTGCACAATGCTAGTTATTAATATTATTCCATGTCTGATGGATTTCTCCCACCATGATATACTTTGCAAGTTCCTGGGGTGAACTTTGATTTGTCACCTTGGGAACCAAAGAAAGAAGAAATAAATCTTGAAAAAGCTCAGCATCCATCTTTTTGGAAAAGAGTAAAGAAGCAAATGAGTAAATAACATCTACATCAATATTCGATGTCTACATGCACACCGAACTTTGAAGAACATCTGTCTTCCTGCCACTAATGATTTTGTTCCAGATGTAATCCAAATATGTTTGCAAATGGAGAGCAGAGGGGTTAGCACAATTTACTTTGCAAGCAGTTGGTGGTTATCATAGTTCTTTTTTTGTTTCTTTTTAAAAGTATATGCATTTCAAAAGCGATATGGCACCCTACAATGAAATGTTTGAAATGACAGTAAAATAAAGCTAAAATTGCCTTTGGCTTTGCTGTGATGTTCATCTTCTTAAAAAGGGAGGCATTAAGGTGTGATGGCAAGAATGTGGATTTTGGAGTCAGACATGAATTTGAAGCCCAGCTGGTCAACAGCATTTTATGTAGTGATATGAACAAACTCCTCATTTATGCCTCTGATTTACTATATGACCTTGAGAAAAACATTCCTATTAATAATAGCAAGAATAATTGAGTATGTACTTTACATGGAATAACTTTTTATAATCTTCATATCTGCCCTGTAAATTTTATGCTATTAATATTCCAGTTTTAGTCTCGAAAAAACCAAGACATAGTGAGGCGAAGCAATATGCAGAGACCCAGAGGTAAAGTGGAAACGTCAGGCTGTCCAAAACAAATTCAGAACCTCAACTCATTACTTCTCAGCTCACCCAGACTCAAGCTTCCCAGACTCAAAGCAGCCGCATTCTAATGTCTTCTGTGCAGCACCGTGTCTACAAATATTGCAGAGTGCGGCAGCTACAAAACAACAATACCGGTAAGAGCAAGAACAGCTAATACTTGTTAGGTACTTACAAGGTGACTGCTACTGTCCAGAAGACTTACTGTATTTAATCTCATAAAATCCTCCCTATAACATGCTGGGGTATATCCTTCTATAGATAAGAAAAGGGAGGCACAAGAAATTGAGGCCTAGCTCATAAAATTATTAAATGTTAGGGCAAGAATTTGAATACAGGCGTTCTGACTCCAGATGGTGCATCTTGATTTTTTATTCTTTTCTTTTTTTTTAAGTTGTTATAGCACATCTTAAATACTTGTTGAATGAATGAGTAAATTTTTTCTCAGTCTTAATTCTTCATTGCAAATGACTGTGATTAACAACTTAATGAAATATGTAGATCACATTTTTGTGAAAGGAATCATCATCATTGCTCCTATTTTACGAGGACACTAAGGCTGAAAAAAGGTTCAGTAGCTTCACCAAATTCATTTATGTAGGAAAGGATGGAGCGGAGCCCCAGATCTGGCCTTGACAGTCCAGATGCTGTGCTCCTCAGCTTCTCTGTGTTGACGCGTCTAAAGGGTGGATGGTCTTGATGAAAAGTTCTCACGTATCCGATGCTTTGTGATTGCAGACTCATGCTCTTCCTTAGACTGCATGTTTCTTTATTTATTATAACAAATTGGAAATAAATATATCCCATTTAGTATTAGACAGTGGTAAAAGGCAGAGAGCTGAGTCACTGGGATGTTCAAAAGATTCTTAAAAGCCATTTGCAGCCTGCAACATGGAAAGTACAGTAAGAGAGACTTGACACATTGAAATTCAAATGTATCTTTCTGGCAGAAAACTATCTCTGGGTCCTGGGAAGCTTGAGTCTGGGTGAGCTGAGAAGTAATGAAGCCCTGCGTCTCATGTCATTGACTCTGGCATTTCAAGCACCACATCCATAACAGTACACGCAAACTGCTGGGTCCCTCTCTACTTCACTAAATTGAAATGGTTCCACAGGGGAATATGACAACAGGGATGTAAGAAAAATAACATTCCTTTTTCCTCTGTAAAAAGAGAAGGCACTGATGATGTTTACTCAAAAGAGCAACATCTGGAAATGGTGCTGGGACATGGTGACACCATGCCTAGCCACGCTTCACTAAAGACACACGACATCTTAGAGACAGTGCCGACCCAGTGCTGTTATTAATGGCTTTTTGTTTGGCTGGTTTTTTGGGATGGAAGCAATGAGGAAATTCAGAACTAAGGAGCTTCTCCCATTCCACCCCAATTCCCTCTGTGTAGGAGCTTGGGCTTTTGGTTGCCATTGACAGAAACCCAGAAGCAAATGAGCTTAGATTAGAAAAATTTAATGGCTCCCACGTTAGAAAGTGCAGAGTCACCAGCATCAGACAATGCTGGATATGCGGGCACCAACATGTGATGAGGATCCATTATTTCTCTCCCAGACTTTTGTAAAAGGAGTGAGTCTGGTTTCGTGATAGCTTAAAAAAGCAGTACCAGAATTTAGTCTCTTCAACTCTGATTGGCTTCGCTTGGTCAGCACATCTACCTTCTAACAATCACATCACTTGAATATAGCACTTGATTCTCTTAAGCCGTCACTAGAGCCACAGGTGGACTGAACACCAATACTACATATAGACTGAGACTGGAAGAAAGATGACCCTCTTCGAATAAAATCTGAAATTTTCACAAAAGGAGAGTGAAGGGATGTTGGCTAACAAGAACAGCTATATTTGATGTTCTTGCCCTTCTGCTAGACCTCAAGGACTTGAGGACTTAGCAACTAGGACTTAGTAACTAATTAAATTCTAACTGATCACAGTATTGAAAGAAT